>JAVTVY010018189.1:0-70847 GCA_036873755.1 Hanleya hanleyi
GGGGTCCATGTAAGCCAGTGGGGACAGAAAAGTGTTTTATTTCAAGACACTTATTATTTAAAGTGTAGTGAGTAAAGCGGGGGAGGATGAGTAGGAGGAGTGGGACACGCCACGGATTAAACTAGGGAGATAATTGTACAAAGTACCAGTATTTGTTTTTAAATCTTTGTATCATTCTGAAGTCAATTTTGGTGCATCTTCAAAACATGAAGGATTACGAGGAATACACATCAGTCCAATGTGTTTGTCTGGGTAGGCCTAGTAAATATCACTCTCATCGACAAATGTGTTTGCGTCGTCAACTTAAGGAAATTAACAAGGTATTGCTTTTTACATGCAATGTACGTGACCATTCTAAAATTAGGTAGCCCGTTCATATGGCGTTATCTTCTTTGATGCTAAAATGTAAAAGCGCGTTATGTAATTTTGGATTGGCCCTTACAAGGTATATTTTCTTTGGCCTAATTGGATAGCTGTTTTAATGGTAGGTAGGGGGAGGGGGGGTGTAGCCCGACAAATCGGATATCTGGAAGAGGGAATGCAGTGAAAAATGTGAAATCAATTGGAAAACACAATATCAAGTTGAAGTGCTTTTATTACAATCACTACAGATATTCAGGCCCTCGAAATACAATCATGAATGGCATTTTTCATGGTTTGTACCAGCAACATTTATAACATAATACAAAATATATTGAATATCACAAGTTCGGTATAAAACAAGGAGGTACATTATACCAGTGCAAACACAATGCCTAGCCGATAGCAAGAGTATATCTGCATTGAGAATGAATATCAGGCCAATGATGTCTATAGTGAAGAGCATAATTTCTGCTACCGTAAGATGTCCATATCTGACATTGTATAATCATAATTGGCTGAACAAATCACAATCACTTCTCAAATAGAATGTTTAGTTTTATTTAGTACTTTCAAAGTAGATCGGTTGGTTAAACAGATAATAAAATAGACTTGGCCTCATAGAGGGCGCTGTTCCCGAAATCGGAAGTCGTTATCGCAACCGGACAAATTGGATGCAACAACAACGGTAACTGGACGATCATATTCAATAACCTTTTGTGGAAATTGTTTATGCTCTGCAATGAAGGGGTGAATGCCGCATATTTTCATACTGAATAGATAACTCGGTCACGCTTGCTGTAGAGCCCAACAGTTGAAGACTGATTTCGTTTACGGAACCAGATAATCTTCTGTAGTATGAAATAAACATGAAATATCGTCACTCCTTAAAAATCGACCACTTTTAATTAACCACATTTATCAATTTGAAACTTTACTTGACGTAAAACAGATGTAATGTAGTCCAAACGCTCATAAATCGAATAAAATATCATCTGGAATGAGAAACATTCGAGTTTTCATGGAATATGTATGTAACAAACATGTTTTTATATGAGCAGGGGCCGCGGAGCCGGGGGGGCAGGGGGGGCTTCAGCCCCCCCACTTTTCGGAGCTGTAATGTTATAAGCCCTATCTAGGGGCGACTTCAGCCCCCCCACTTTATGGTCGAGACAGGGGTCAGCCCCCCCACTTTTGAATATGCTCCGCGGCGCCTGATGAGGTAAACTTCACTGTAATTCCGTCACGCGGTATTCGAATGTCAGATACAAAACAATTTTATTTCACGTTTTTTCTCTCATCCTACAGCTCTTAATAATAGGTAGGAAAACAATACTTCATAACAGATGTTCCCACGGACGAGTAATACCAGGGGTACAGCAGAACTGAAAACGTAAAAACACGTTTTTATATAAAGCATGGGGTTAAATACACCTAGAAAAAAGTTAAGCACCCCCTAATATAATGACTAATAACACACCGATGTTAAGGTTTAGCCTGTGTCTGATGGTAGGTATGATAATAATGATGATCCAACAAATGATGGCGAACGTCCTTCATGGAAAGTGACACGAAAACATATCATGGGAAGCATGTGGAAAAGGGAACCCACGAATTTTTCCAAATGCAGTTTGTGCACGCCCCATATTTCGGTATTTAATGTGCATGAGTTGCAATATTCAATCATTATCTGTCACCATGGCACGAAGAAGGATATCAGATGCACAGAGATAGCAAATTATTGGTATGCATTCAACCGGTATGTCCTTTAAAGCAACGAGCTTTCATTGAACCCACCCACTGCCCTCAGGGGCATGTCCCCACCCCAGGGGATCTGAGCCGACCCTCATATATTCTATCTCAGGTAATAAAAACCCCAGGTCTCTCGCCCCACCCACTGTGCCCTGAGTAAAGCGGAGGAGGAGGAGTCGGACACGCCGCGGATTATACTAGGGAGATTGATCGTCAACGCAATATCGACTACACAGTTATCAGCCGTCTGGTGAGGAAACTCAGGCAAACCAATGAGGTGAAGGACCGTCCACGTTCGGGACGACCACGGGTGACATCACAACGTCAAGACAGGGCACTTCTGAGGCTAATTCGACGAAATCCATTCGCCACAAGTACTGTTCTGAAGAACCTCTGGTTACCAAATCGCCGTTTCTCCACGAGAACAGTCTGGAATCGCCTAAGAAGTGCCAGGTATCGGTCAAAAAAGGGTCATCAATCGTCCTCTCCTGAGTGATCATCACCAACGAGTACGTTTGGCTTGGTGTATGCACGACACCGCTGGAATCTGAGGAGTTGGTGAAGAATTCATTGGATGAAAGCCGGTTCCTTCTTCATGTAACCGATGGACGCGTGAGAGTTTGGAGGCAGCCAAATACAGCCTATACACCAAGAAACATCAAACCGACAGTTGCCTTTGGTGGGGGTTCAGTAATGGTGCCTTTGGTGGGGTTCAGTCTCTCATGACTGTAAGCTTGACATGGAAACAATACGTGGGAATCTGAATGGCGATCAGTACATCCGGGATGTCCTTGACCCAGTTGTTGTCCCTCTTTTTGATAACCATCCTCTTGCTACCAGACTTGTGTTTATGGATGACAATGCTGGACCGCACCGTTCTCGAGCAGTGACAGCATTCATTCAGAATAATGCAGTGACTCATCTTCCTTGGCCCGCCATGAGTCCTGATCTGAATCCTCTGGAGCACATTTGGGACATTCTTGGGCGTCGAATACAAGCACTTTGAACCTCCAGTACAAAATCTGCGTGAGTTGGAAGCAGCTTTGCACCAGGAATGGCGACAGTTTCCTATGCAACGGATACGACGATTGACTGGGGGCATGCGACACCGGGTAAAGGCAGTTATCTAAGCACGTGAAGGATACACCAGATATTGAATCGGAAAACTTTCCCTTGTTACAAATGACTTTATTATCTATTCATATCCAAACCATGTTTCCGGGTTGACTCTCCAGCTCCATACTTGTAACGGGTATCATTTTGAGCTCAAACAGTTACTTTTTTGGTACGCCAGAGCTATCAATAAAATGATAAAGAAAACTGTCATTATTGTGTTTTCTTGTAGCCAGAACATGATCTTACATGATAGCATGCAGTTTTACAAACTTACTGTGCGTGTACACCTCTGATCTCGACCAATACATATACCTTTGTAAATGTTCATGGGGGTGCTTAACTTTTTTCCAGGTGTATATATAGAGACCCCATATTCGTTTCTATGTAAAGCATGGGGTTATGTATAGAGACCCCATATTTCGACACTTTCGAAACTGTTGTTTTGAAAGCCTGTGCATGTTGCCCAATCAGTATACGAAGTTTCGGCTTCGTCGGTGAAGCGGTATCGACAAACCAGCGATGACAAAATCTGGCGAAGGAAAAAAAAAATAAAAAAAAATAATACCAATATTAATAGAGGGACCTATGGCTTGCCCCCCTAATTAATTGACCACTACTACTGTAAACATTACAGTTAATTTTGCTTGCCATGTACTGAATGTCAGTAATATACAGAGTGCATTAAAGGTCTTATTTGGACGAAGTGCGCAGGTGTTTTTGCGCAGGTATGACGTCACTTCCGCTTTTGTGGAGGTTTCGTGGAGGTCATGAGGAGGTGTGCGCAGGAGTGTTCTGCGCAGGTATGACGTCACTTCCGGTTTGCGTGAATCGGACGTGACCTGGGTGTGACTGTATGGAATGATAGGAATGCATGTATTGACTTGTATCTGAGGTTTTCCATCACGGGGAGGTCACGTGATCACTGTAGTTCAAGGTCATTTTGAATGATAGGAATGCATGTACTGACCTGTTCGTTCATCCGGGGACTTGTTTACATCCGCGCACATCCGGGACCTTGTACATGTATTCATCCGGGTCCTTGGTTACAGCCGGGCATTGATGGCGGAATCCTTGTCCGAGAACAGCCGGGTATTTTAGGGTTGACCTATATCCGGGTCCTCTAGCAATGCCTGTAGTGAGGTGTATGTGAGTTTTTTCCATTTATCCTTTTTACAGTCTTACATACGGGTTCTTGTACAGCCGGGGACTTACATCTGGGTTCAATCGGGCACTTACATCCGGGTTCTTGTACATCCGGGGTCTTCTATGTAGGTGTATAAAAGTCGTCATTTTCATGGATTGCTTCATTCATTGGCCTGCCTACCTGACCGTGCCTGAAGACTTACCAGACCAGCCTGAGCCAGCCTGACCGGAGCTACCTGACCAGCCTGAGCCTACCTGACGAGAGGAGCTAATACCAGCCTGAAGACCTGCCTGAACAGCATCTACCTGAGCCAACAGCCATGGACTCATCTGACCGAGCTAAGCTGATGCAGCACCGTGTCCAGATCATTAGTGAGATGATGAATGTGGCCGAACTATGTGATCTGCTTCTGGTGGGAAACATAATCACTACATACATGGAAGAAGAAATCATGGCGCAGAATACCAATACGGCACGAAACAGAGCCCTCATCGACACTCTACCGCGCCGAGGTCCTTCAGCATTTCAGGCCTTCCTGGAGGCGCTGAGAGAGACGGGGAATGAGGGAATAGTATCTCTACTTCAATCCGAGGAACACACCTTAGACATAGACATCCCCGAAGAGAGTACAGGCAGCAAACGTGCCCAGGAAGAGTCCGATCCACCTGCCAAACGTGCTCGTCCCCAACTAACACCTTTAAAAATGCCTCAGCAACAGCCTCAGCAAGTGCCTCAGCAAGAGCCTCAGCAAGCGGAGAAAGAGGTGCTACTACCTATGTCTGTGGAGCAGGTGAATGACATCATCCAGCAGGCCTACCAGGCGGCCCAGATGAACAGTTGGAAGCTCACTCCCTATTTAACTGTAACCGTGAAAGATGAGCAAGTGCACTTTAATGCATCAGCCTGGGACGACAAACCACCTAAGCATATCGCCTTGTCGTTTGAGCAAAGGGAAAGAGTACAGGGATTGACACAAAGTCAAGTCATCGAGGAGGTCATTGAGGAACAGGGGAGCGACCAAGCGAAATTTTGTGTGGGGAACGATGTGTTCCTCACCTGTTCTATGTTCAACAACATGCTGCTGGTACATATTCGTAAATGGAAGTTGAAGAAAGATACGCGTATTCCCTTACCTGAGGGAGTCACCCTGCAAATACCGGCGTGGCATAAACTCCAGGGCCTGACAAACGAAATTAATGAAGCCTTGTCTGACCAGCTGTCTGTGTCTATAAAAAGTACATTGAAACCTTCCTGTATCATCTTAGACCGCGCATTCTACACTTGCGTCTCGCACAATGTGCAGGCTGTCAGAACAACGGGCCGTTAAACATGCATACGTGTCTGGACATCATGCCACCATCAGATACGCTGATGACTGAGGCGCTACACGACATCAACGAGACGGAAATCGCGAGGGCATTGGAAGCGCCCTGCCCACCGAGAATTCCACGTGATCGGATTGCTGCCTTCATATTCGTGCACCAGGGCCCGAAAGACATGGAAGACTTCAAACAAGTCTTGTTGGCTAAATATTCTAATTATTGAACATTCAGACATTACCGTATTCCTACATTCTATGTTCATTCTATGTTCATTCTACCATCATGGTGACACCGTATAACTCTATTAGAAAATTTAACACAAAGAGCCTACCGTGGTGAAAATCTTATGCTCATTCTACTGTGTTGTTAATAAATATTAGAAATTCAACTAATGTGTGTCAGTGTTCACTCTATGCAGGGGAAGGTGTGGGAGTTCCTGTTGTGCTTTATAGTTAGAACGCTCCTCTTTCGGGAGTATTGATTGGCCCTGATAAGGGCCGTTAGGAAGTACATAGTGTTGGTCATCAAGCCGTGAGTTCACGGCCGGTAGATTCTTTTGACTCTATATACGTTTCTCCGACACACAGGGCACCTTAAAGCCACATGAAAGTCTCCTGTGTCTGGGCTGTGGCAGCACTCCGCATTGGTTAATAAGACATGCACCACATAGGGCTAGGTGTCCACACGGTAAAAAGGCGTACGCCGTGTCAGCGTCCTGGCAGATGGAGCATGTGGATTTCCTTATCTCTTTATCCAGGCATCGTTGCAGTATCCCTTCTCCTCTTCCACTTCTTGAAGTTGTTGTCTTAGCCGCGCCAACTGGGTCACCCGGTGGTGGTGTTGTTGTGCCAGGCGTAGCCATCGTTGTGGTAGCCGTCGTTGTGGGAGGCGAAGCTCTAGTTGCTGGTGGGCCCATGCTGCGAGTGTTTAACCACCCCATTTGTGGACGACGTGACGCCTGTACATCTTCTTCGTCTTCTACTTCTATGTCTGTATCATCATCATCGTCGGCGTCCAGAATGTCGTCTATCTCTATATCTTGTTGTCTGGCCAGCTCCCTCAATTCTCCCCCAGTCTCCCGAGTGAGTACCCGATTTAGCGTGGTCATTAGTCTAGGATCTGGTAGTCCATGCCTCCTGGCTCGATCTCTTATAGCTTCAGCACTCTCCCTCAAAGCGTTATCGCTTAGCTGCCTCGCCAAAGCTTCATCAGACTCTCCCATGTTGAACGCGTCGAACAGTGCACGTCTAGCATCAGTCATGATGTGGTTGAAGTCGGTGTGTGTAGTAGACGAGACGCAGCCCGCTTTTTTATACTCTACCGTAAAGGTCGCGGATGCGTGCGCGTGGACGTCGGAGAGATTTTCTGTCTGAACGTCGTCTCGGCCAGAAAGACAAAATGGTCTGCGCTTTCTGCAAGATTTGGGAGCGAGCTAAATTTTCAATAAACGAGAGTTGAGATCTAAAACAACTTTAAATTTATACCTTGGCATGTTATAGTGTAATCCTGAAAACTTCATAGGGCTTTGTCATTGTTCGCCATAGTCTCCGAAACCCGCACGTCTATCAACTGGAAGATCTACAAGGAGAAACACTGCAAGGCACGTTTTACGAGGCGGAATTACAACCGGTCGTAAAAACACAGAAAGACTACTACACGGTGGAGGAGATTTTGAAAACGGAACGTCGACGTGGCATGCCCTATCATTTCGGCAAATGGCAAGGTTGGCCCAGTTCGTTTAATTCCTGGGTCTCGGCCCGTGACATGAAACGGGTATAAATTCTACCTCACGTCTCCTACAGCGTTCAGTCTAGGGCTGTACCATGGATACTGCACAACTTCCTTTATTGCTGCGTACTCGAAAAGGACAAGTCGGTACTGTCGTGTGTATACTAGCGCTTCTGGGTGTCTTGTTTGGAGGTGTCTTCTACGACTTGGTGTACTTGATACCCTGTTTCAACCTACCCGCCATCTCACCCACACCCGTCATTCCGCCACCCCAACGTCAATACGCTACCAAAAACACCACAAACAACAACAACACCACCATCCTGCAGGCAACTACCACTAGTCTGCTCACCAAGGTAACCGAGGCACCACCCCGGCGGAACATCACGAAGGTCTATTCAACTCTGGGAGCACCCACCACCACTACTCCGTCTATTTCTACCCTCAGCAGAGTACCACCGACGACGACCATCGCACCTACTACCAGGGCAAAACTACGGCACCATAGGACTCCGACAAGTGTAGTGGGTCTTGTACCACGATTACCACGGCAACGGTACCCCCAGGACTACGATCCCCGGTGGGATCCGCTACAACGGTGGTGGGCCTCTGAACGATTGGCCCAAAACACCAAATAACTAATGTGGTGGAACATGGATCCACGGTGGCAGCATCCTTTCACGTGTCTCATCGCTGGACCGACCGGTTCGGGAAAAACACACTTCGTTCAACGTCTCATCGGGGAGTCAGCCCTCATTTCTCCTCCCGTGGCCCGCATCCTTTGCTGTTATGGAGCTTGGCAACCTGCGTACGAGGAACTGGCACCGAGTCCTGGACTCAACTTGGTGGAAGGGTTACCCTCAGAGGAGGACTTGGCCCCGGACACGTTGGTGGTCGTGGATGATCTGATGGCCGAAACGGATAGTCGAGTGACCCGGCTTTTTACCAAAGGGAGTCATCATCGCCGGCTGAATATCATCTACATCGCCCAAAATCTCTTCAGTAAGAACAAAGAGCACAGAAACATGAGTTTGAATGCCCAGTATGTGGTGTTGTTCAAAAACCCCAGAGACGCGTCACAAACTATGCACCTGGCGAAACAGATGTACCATAAAAACACCGCTTTGTTCGGGTATCCTTCGAAGATGCCACCCAGGAGGCTCACGGCTACCTGCTCATCGACTTGAAACAAGGGACACCTTCGGCATTTCGATTGCGGACCCACATTTTTCCCGGTGAATTCCAGACGGTGTACACGCCCAAATAAAAGAACAAGAGTTGACTTCAAACCATTCACTTCCTCATCATGTCTGCGCTGATACGGAAGCACGCGCCGGCGCTCCGCATGTGACGTAGCGCGCCACCGGAGGTGGTCCGGGCCCTGGTGCGCGGGGCGGACGCGGCATTGGTACGGTGTTTGTGTGAAGTCGCTCATAATGTGTTAAAAGGGAATGTTCCCCTCAGTCCACTGCGGAAAGGGAGATTGCAACGGCACAAGACGGGTCTCCGAACGGTGGTGAAGGAGACGAGTTTAAAGAAAAAGAAACAGGTGTTATAGAAAGGCGGATTTCTCGGGGAACTACTCGCTCCATTAGCAGCCTCCGTACTGGGACCGTTAGTAGGGTCCATCTTGTGTGGAGGACGCTAACGTCATGGAACATACGAAAAAAATGATACTGGTCGAACCTCGACTGTTACAAAGTTTGCAATCACCCTACCCTGTCCCTGCCACAGTACAACAACTGCAGTCCCTCGATGAAGAGATGAATAGCATACTTCAACGCCGACTGCCCGATCACGAGAAAATTCAACTCTACCAATAGACGCTGAACCGGTACAAGACGTTTATGGATCAATATAGGGGTGGTTCAACATCATCACCACCACCACCACCACCACCACTAGCCTCATCATCCCCACAGCTCGAAGATGAAGTGTTGCCCAGTGTCCCTAAGGCGTTCAAGACCAAGGCCCGTTTACTGTTGGGCCGGGTGAAAGCTCGGGTATATGAAATCCCAGGTTAAAATGAAGTCCTATACTATAACCCAGGACGATGTCGATTGGCTGTCTAAACGGGTTAGTCATTGTTTGAATGATCGTCTTGCCATTGGTCCAAAATGTGTCTCAGCATTCTTCCTGGGTTAATTTACAATTCTCTTTTTGTGCTCAAGCTATGTATACGGAAATCCTAGGTTAAATAAATTCCTATACAAATAACATTACACTACCGAATGATGACGGACTTTCACGAAGGTAGAGGGGCAATTCACATGGTGTAGTAGTAGAAAAGCGCATTTCGAACCTTATTGACTTTACGGCGCAGAGTATAGCAACAGTATTTTTGTCTTCACATGGAGTAGTATAAAAGCGCATTTCGAGCCTTATTGACTTTGCTGGGCAATGCGCAAAGGCTAGTATATTGACTCACATGGTGTAGTATAAAAAGCGCATTTCGAACCCTATTGACCTGGCAACGACCTGTACTGCTCTATATAGACAGGCCTCTCTAGCCGTTTCTTTTCATTTACCACCATGGCAGCGAGCGGAACAGAGCTTGCGTTGTTCCAACTGACACAGAACGTCTACCTCATCGTCAATAAGAAGAACCGCAGGAGGTGAAATTTTTTTTATCGTTATCAGGTTGAACTGTATTGACACGGTTGTTACAGGGAAGAGAGCCCGAAGTCGATTTCACGCGCGTCGGAGTCGGTGTATACATACGAAGTAGTGGTGATTCTTTTTTCTCCCGGTTGGAACAGCGCGGTGGTCCCCATATCACACTTCGTCCGTCACTATGGTTAGCCCTGAAAGGTGTACTCCCCGAGGTCGATGACTTACTGCACCATGAAGCTAAAGAGCTAGCAGCAGAAGACCCTGTGCTTTCCCGATGTCTTACACCTGGCTGCACCCTATTGTTGTATCCCAAACGAGTGGACCTCATCGATAACCGAACGGGGTGTACATCCGAATCGCAGGTCTCTTTGTCACGAGAAGGATGGACCCAATTCAAACGGGTGTTGTTTGGTGAACTGGACGACGACTTCATCCACCTATGTCACCAGGTCTACATTTTCCGCGGTTCCTTTTTTGCTCGACTCACCTGCCTGAAAGGGGGTCATTTTACTCTGGACCCCGATCTATGGACGGCCTTGTCGATGAGGTACTATATCTATAGGGTCCACACAGTCTAGAGCGTCAGTGTCTCATCATGAAGCGAACACAGAACAGCGGAACCCGGTGGGGCACTCGGTGGGGTAAGGGTCGGTCCAAGACAAAACATGTGGATAAGGTGTTAACGGATTTGTATTACAGTCCAGTCAGTCCAGCCGCTTATAGCGCTGTGGGAACGCTCGCTCGAGCTGCGCAGTTCCAAGGCATCAGTCGAGCAGAAGTTCGCGAATGGTTAAAAACCCAAGACACTTATAGCTTACATCGAGCAGCCCGATGGCATTTTCGCCGTAACCGATTCATCGTAGGAGGCATATACGCACAATGGCAGGCAGATTTGGTCGATATGAGTCGATTTGCTGCCCACAATGATGGGCATCGGTACATGTTGACCTGTATCGATATTTTATCCAAGTGCGCATGGGTGGTACCCATTCGGACCAAAACAGGGGAGAATCTTGTGCAGGCGTTCCAGCAGATTTTCCGGAGTCGGAAACCCCTCTATTTGCAAACGGATGAAGGCACAGAATTTCTCAGCCGACCCTTTCAAGCCTATCTCAAGAAACAGAAGGTGTTTTTCTTCCATACGTACAACGAAACCAAAGCCTCTGTGGTGGAACGGTTCAATCGAACCTTGAAAGAAGGACGGATGTACAAGTATTTTACAGTCAAAACACCCGATGGTACATCGATGTTCTACCTCAACTGGTCCGAGGGTACAATCGAGCCTATCATCGCAGTATCCAACGGGCTCTCGTCGATGTGACGGAACGCAACGAACGCTGTACTCACCACCTGAAGCACCTATAACTTCACCCCGTTACAAACGCGGAGATGTGTTAAGGATCAGTAAAGTCAAAGGTCAATTTGACTTGCCCAACTGGAGTGATGAGCACTTTGTCATTGTTCGCCATAGTCCCCGAAACCCACTCGTCTATCAACTGGAAGATCTACAAGGAGAAACACTGCAAGGCACGTTTTATGAGGCGGAATTACAACCGCTCGTAGAAACACAGAAAGACTACTACACGGTGGAGGAGATTTTGAAAACGGAACGTCGACGTGGCATCCCCTATCATTTCGTCAAATGGCAAGATTGGCCCAGTTCGTTTAATTCCTGGGTCTCAGCCCGTGACATGAAACGGGTATAAATTCTACCTCACGTCTCCTACAGCGCTCAGTCTAGGGCTGTACCATGGATAGTGCACAACTTCCTTCATTGCTGCGTACTCGAAAAGGACAAGTTGGTACTGTCGTGTGTATACTAGCGCTTCTGGGTGTCTTGTTTGGAGGTGTCTTCTGCGATTTGGCGTACTTGATATCCTGTTTCAACCTACCCGCCATCTCACCCACACCCGCCACCCCAACGTCAATACGCTGCCAAAAACACCACAAACAACAACAACACCACCATCCTGCAGGCAACTACCACTAGTCTGCTCACCAAGGTAACCGAGGCACCACCTCGGCGGAACATCACGAGGGTCTATTCAACTCTGGGAGCACCCACCACCATTACGCCGTCTATTTCTACCCTCAGCAGGGTACCACCGACGACGACCATCGCACCTACTACCAGGGCAAAACTACGGCACTGGTGTTTCCTGACAACACCTTGGCCAAGTACGTGACCCAGTTACCGCAACCGTTGCATTTACCTGGACGGTGGGAATGTGGACTCGTGGATATTCAATACCCTTACTCGTGGTACAACGTGCGAGACAAGGACGTGTGGTACGAGGTGACCTACGAAGTCAAAGTAACCCGACTGACCCTACCCGAAGGCCAATACGATACCCCCAAGGAGTTCATACAGGGGCTGAAAACACTGATGCATTATAAGTCTCTACGGGTGGTCACGAATACTTCAAAACCCGTCAAATCCTTTCCCTTCATCAATTATGTGGACTTCGATTACAACGTACACAACGACAAGGCCTGTCTCCTTCTCAGCCCCAACGTGAGTGTCGAACTCAGTCCTAGCCTACAGCAAATGTTAGGTCTCCCTCACCCTGTCTACTCGGGTCCAAGCACCGACAGAGCCGAACTTACGATGGATATGAAAGTGGGTATGTACGGACTCTACGTCTACTCGGACGTGGTCGACAACCACATTGTCGGGGATGTCAACACACCTCTGTTACGGGTGGTCCCCATTAAAAAGAAGTATGGAGATCAAGTTATCCAGAGTTTCAACCACATACTCTACCTACCCGTACGACAGACCGATATCAACACGATCACGGTGGATATAAGAGATGACACGGGACGCCCGGTCGCATTCGAACGAGGGAAAGTGGTGCTGACATTTCCGACAAGCACGTTCTCCCCACTTCGTATAATGTACGTGCCTTACCAGTGCCATACGGCCAGCTATGCAGACTATTACAAGAAACAAACGGGAGGTGGAGGTCAGGTCTTTAGCGGTGCACGCATGCAACGTGGTCACAGCTGGGAAACATACTGGGAAGCATTTTCAAAACGTTCTTGCCCTTGGTGACACGTGGAGTAAAAGCGGTGGGCAAACAAGCGGTACGCAGTGGACTGCAAGTCGCCGGTGATGTCTTGAGTGGTACGGCACCCCGACAAGCCTTGAAACGACGGGCCAAAGAAGCAGGCAGCGTCTTGGTCGCCAAAGCCCTTAAAAGACAACCCCCGTCACATGGGAGAGTCATTCGACGGCCAACACACCGGCGACGCACACCCCAGAAGAAGGAGAAGAGAGACATCTTCGCATATTGGCATTCATTCACTCCGAGTGGTGTCCGTCTACCAACAGTGAATTGGATTTGTGGACTATTCCACACACACAGACCAGTGTCGCCGAGGGTCGTTGGGTAGAACATCGCCCCCCTGGCTAGCCTGATGGGAACGGGACCGCTGGAATTTACCATTGAAAACAAAGATGCGGCCTGCCTGGATTTAGCCCACCCATACTTTTACGTGAAAGCCAAAGTGGTGGAAGGAGACGGGACGGACATCGAGGACGAAGCGGTCGTAGCCCCTTTGAATCTCTGGCTGCACTCGATGTTCCAACAGGTGGATATCAGTCTGAACGATAAACTCATCAGTACGTCCACCAATACGTACCCGTACCTAGCTTACATCGAGACGATGTTGTCGTACGGAGAAGATGCCAAAAAAACAACACTTGTCAGCCCAATGTACGACAGAGATACGCCTGGTGAAATGGATGGGGTCATCCAACGCAGGGGGTTTACAGCCGGTAGCAGGTCAGTCGATATGATGGGTCGACTGCACGCCGACCTGTTCCTGCAAGACCGCTACATGATGATCGGTGTATCCATCAAGATCAAGTTGATCCGTTCCCCGCTCACTTTCGCCTTGATGGCCGGCGGAGATCCCGCCGATTACAAGATCGTCATAGAAGATGCAGCCCTGTTTGTCCGGACGGTGGATTTGAAATCGGGGGTGTTGGTGAGTCGCATGGAAGCCTTATCGAAAAAACCAGCCCTCTACCCCATCCGACGCGTACAGACCAAGGTGCTCTCTGTGCCAGCGGGTACGACGATGGCCAAGCGTGAAAATTTATTTCTAGGAGATCTGCCTGAACGTCTTACCCAGCTTCAATGGGACCTTGGGTGAGAATCCGTTCCACTTTCAACATTTCAACATCAACTTTGTGGCGCTGCACTTGGTTGGCCATCAAATCCCAGCCCGTCCGTTACAACCGGATTTTGTTAACCATCAATATGTGCGGATCTACCTGAACCTGTTTACAGCCACAGGACAAAACAATCAGGACGAAGGAAATACCATCAGTCTACGAGACTTTGCCCGTGGGTACACTTTGTTCGCCTTCGACCTCACCCCTACCTTGGAACACGATCATCAGTTGGCCTTGCTCAAGAAAGGAAACTTACGGTTTGAACTGCGTTTCTCCGTAGCTCTACCCCATACCATTAACGTGATTTGTTATGCCGAGTTTGATAACGTCATCACAGTGGATCAGCAAAGAAACGTCCTGTGTGACTACGCCAGCTAGAGTCATGGATACAAAGCAGCTCATCGCCATACTCCAGCGGGATCCCCGAGTACCCTTTCGAGGTGTGTTTCCACGTAATGTCTTTCCCACCCCATCCACACCTGCGGCCTACATCCTGAATACAGACCCTCGTACTCGACCGGGTGAACATTGGGTGGCTGTATACGTGGACGCCCTGGGCCAAGGAGAATACTTTGATTCCTACGGACTTGCACCCCTGCATCCCGATTTGACCCAGTTCATGAACGAAACTAATATAATCTGGCGCTGGAATACTAAAAGATTACAAGGACTCTTGAGTAGTGTATGCGGACAGTACTGTGTGTTTTATCTCACTCACCGGAGTAGAGGACATTCTATGCAAAAGATCGTGCAGATGTTTGATGATTATTCTCAAGGCGAAGACCATGATGTCTTAGTGTACGACTGGGCTGCCTCTCGTTTTAATGTTCATGCCCCATTTCTCTGGTTGTCTTAATTTCCACTGTGTGGTGTTCTTATTCCCCCTGACGTTGTTGTTCTGACGTTCATTGATGTTCAATAAAAATTCATGAAAACACACATTTTTTATATTCAGGTGAACAAGAATGTATAGAATATGTACAAAGAATGTGAACAATACAGTAGATGTTTTTTACATGTACAAAGAATACAGTAGGTATGTAAAAACTGTCAGGAGTAGGATTCGAACCCACGACCTGCATTGGCCAGACCAGCAGTTAGGACTGGCGCCTTGGATCACTCGGCCATCCCGACTTTTACAGTTATCGTGTACGCTATTTTTTACAGTTATAGTTTTAACTCGTATCATGAGAAGTATATCAAAATTCATAGTTTCACAAGTCCAGGTAGGTGGTACTGACTCCATCGGAAAGGACTTTCCGTTTCGGGTAGAAAAATGTGAAGGCATCCCGTTTCTGGATGTACGTCCGCATCTGGTGGTCGACGACCTGGAATCCTCTGTTAGTGCCACTCGCACTGGCCTGGCTTTGCAGCACGCCCGGGTAGAGGGCTTTGTCGATGGCAGGGTCACGCCGGTTGACTCCTTTGCAACTAAACTTGTTGTTTTCATCTCCATCGTAACAATAGTACGTTTTGGACGACAGGGCGATCATGGCATCTCCACTCCACTCTAACTTGAAGAAGCCCGGCGTCCGCTTGTCGTACTAGTAATGGTCTTTTCTCGGTAGCCACTGGTCCCGTTCCGCCTCATATTGCGCGCGTGATTCGGGTTTGATGAGTGACTCCCAATCCGCATTAGAGACGGCCATATAGGCAGAGTCCGTGTCCATCGCCATGAGTTGCCAGTCTGATGGATTGAAATACACACCCATGAAATCATATAAAAATTGCAGCATCCTCAGCTTGGACATCTGGTATACCATACATCCAATTTGAAGCGGTAAGTTGTAACGCGTGGTCTTTTTGGCTGAAGTGACTTCAGGACCGAAACAGTGGCGAGTTAATCTTTTTGCGCGCTTGTTTGGTAGTACAGATATTCACGTTCACGTGCTTATCTTGGTTGGTCATCGTTTTTCCGTAGTAGCCATTGCCCGTCAGTTTCCAGGATTCCCCGATAATGGCCTGACTGGGATCTTTATCTCCTTGACGACGGGCAGACGTCACGATGTCGGCATGCCCCGCAAAACAGTCGTTCGGTACGTACCGTAGGACTTGGTACATTCGCGTCACTTCGAGCCCATGGCTCATGAACCATTGTAATAGAGGGGTACCCAGCAAGATTTTTCCCCCCTACATGCTCCCGATCAGCATCCGACGATGACGAGGCAGGCACTCGTGTTGCTCAGCATAGGCGCACATGGTGTCTCCAATGTCATCCCGACTCACCAGCGTGTTTTTAAGGATGCGTGGGCACTGGGCGAATAGTGGCTTGAGGTTGTCGGGAGCATGCAGGTCGCATTTGGAACGAACGGCGTCGAAAATCTGTGGCAGGGTCAGGAGTCGCCGGCGACTGAGGGGGTACTCTTGCGCTTTAAGGAAGCGGCGTAAGTGTGACCTCATACGTATCATCATCGATGACGTCCACGGACCGAAACAGTGGCGAGTTGATCTTTTTTTGCCTGGCACATGGTGTGAAATTCCCACACTCACACATTTCGATGAGCTGGTACCCCGTCTTTTTGACGTAATCCCCGTTCTTCGCCACTTCTGCCCGTAGTTCTTCTGCCGATTTTCCACGTCGTTCGTTGAAGCGTTCAGCGCTGAAATGGCATTGGTGGCCGTGCCAGTAAAACCCGTAAAATTGGAATACGGTAGGTGTTCCATGTACAAGGGCAAACCCATCGACGGGGAGTCGACGATCTCCTATCCGCTTCTCTGTGGCGTTGGTTTGATGTCGTGTAGAAATTCCTCGTCGATCGGCTTCCCAGTCCAACCACTGGTCAGCCAGATGTTTGTACGGCGTACGTTGAGTAGGAAATGCTGACCTTCCGCCAACCAGCGCGTATAATGTCCGCTTGGCATGGGGTGGGCGAGGGACCACAGATACAGGGCATTGGCGTCGAATCCAATAATTTTGGCACAGAGATTCCCACCTGGAAGGGTTGTGACGTCCTTCTCGTGATAACGATGAAAAATAAGGTTGGGCCCGCCGACGATGTTCTGTTTTAAACAATCATACATGTCCTCGTCTTTTTGTTGAATGAGTGAAAAGTACGTGGAACAATCTTGAAAGAGATGGCGAAGCGCAAGACCCGGTAAACTCAAGCACTCCTTGAATATGTCCACGGGCATTTGATCCCGAAGCCATTTTCTCGGCCGCTTCGAGGAACGGAACGACATCTAAGTTGTTATAATACACCAGGAAATCTCGCAAGGTCTGCATGTGTTGGTGGTTCCATACCTGCTGTAGTTCCCGGTACGTTTCTTCCGAACATTCCACCTGCTTCAGATCGTCGAAGAAAGCGTCCCGGGGTGGCAACTGTGCTTCCTCCAAGCGGTCTAGCGTTGACATATAGGTGTAAGGGAACCTCCCTTTGGTTTGTGCACAGTCATAGGCATTCACCCACTGATCATAGCTATAATTGGGAGCTAAGTAGTTACGTACATCCAGGAAATGGAGTGATGTGGTGGTGAGGGCCATGCGATTATTGATCTTTTTGATGACGGACTTCATGGAATTGGACTGGGTCAGGTAAAGGTAGAGAAATTCCTTCACCATGTTCAGATCGTATCGCCCCGAATTGAAGCCGAGCACAGGTAACTGGCCTAGGTATTGTAGGAAGCGGGCCTTCAATTTCTCCGCATACGGCTTAGGTAAAGGTACATCTTGCGGCTGAATGTCCCTTATCGCGGGCTCCGACTCGTGTCCGACTCTTCATCGTCGCTGAATGACACACCAGGTGTAGGAATACGATCGTCGAGTTGGTCCAGCACATCCTGGAACTTGGGCACCAACAGTTCTGTATTGGCCGCACTCACTTCCTCTAAATATACCATCATCCGGGTAATCAAGTCATGAGAGTCCCCAGTGGACACGAAACATACGGGTGCAGCGTCATAGCGGGGTACGTTGCTGGAAATGCTGACACTCAGGCGAATATGGCGCTGTGTCCACTGCGTTTTGGCTGAGAAAATGTCCATGGGTTCCAAAATGGTCTCGAAATCATAACACGCCCGGTATGGAAAATAACGGTCCTGTAGTGGTATGACAATCCCCTCATCAGCCAGCTCTTCGAAAATAGTAGGCGTGTTATGGTACACACCACAAGGAAATTTGCGCTTCACAGTGTTGTCACAAGTCTTCTCGTGCCGATGTAAAAGCCAAGAACGGTCAAAGACGCGATGGCATTGAGAACAACTGTAGGACTGAGTGTACAGGCTCATATCGTGGATCAGGGAAAAATGACTCACCCCACCGTTGTCGAAGACATTGACTTTCATCATAGAGGCATACCGTTCTGATGAGCGATGAACCAATTCAGCCACAAATGTATCCTCCTCCTTCGGTAGTAAACGGTATACAAAGATATTCACGTGGAAAAGCGATTCCACGACATCCAAATACTTGAATGGGACTCCCCGGAACTGCCGCGGGTCTATGTCTTGTGCCTCTAGATACTCTTCCCAATAGAAACTTGCCCTTCTATCACAAGCCCGGGGTTCACACTGGTCCAAATGAACGGCCAAACACCGAAACAGACATGTTCCCTCCCGTTAACGCATACATGCCTTTTCGATAGGGCAACCAAGACGGAAGAATAACAGGAGCGCCGATGGGGTGATCTCACAATTTGGTGACGAGAAATGTGACGTTCGTCATCATTTCTACAGTCCATTTGGTGTTGGGACGTTGCAAACGGGCCCATTCCGAAGGATCCAACGTAGTGAATTGGTCGATGAGTGGCTCCAGAGAAATAGCATCCGTCACCGTGAACGGTTGGTCAAACACATAGGTATTATTACTGGGATAATAATACCGTAACTGGTCCGTCTCTTTGTGCCGTAGGATATACCCAAATGTCATATTCAATTTGAAGGCTGTAACTTGATCTGTAAAAATGCTCTCGGCGTAGGTAGGAAGATGCGTAAGGTCCTCCAACCGGAAATTATACAAATCCAATAGGCGACGGTGACGGTGGAAACAATGGCATATCGTGTTCCAGTGACGTCGGTACAACGCACTCACACGCTCGTCTTTGGGTAAGACTTCAGCCGGAGGCGCTCCTGGATCCCCTGGAAAATCTTCTCCACGTCGGTCACACTTGGTCAGGTAGACAGGCTCCACTGGTATTAGCTCCTCTCTTCAGGTAGGATCAGGCTGGTCAGGTAGCTCCGGTCAGGCTGGCTCAGGCTGGTCTCGTAAGTCTTCAGGCACGGTCAAGTAGGCAGGCCAATGAATGAAGCAATCCCATGAAAATGACGACTTTTATACACCTACATAGAAGACCCCGGATGTACAAGAACCCGGATGTAAGTGCCCGATTGAACCCGGATGTAAGTCCCCGGCTGGACAAGAACCCGTATGTAAGACTGTAAAAACGATGAATGGAAAAAACCCACATACACCTCACTACAGGCATTGCTAGAGGACCCGGATATAGGTCAACCCTAAAATACCTGGCTGTTCTCAGACAAGAATTCCGCCATCAATGCCCGGCTGTAACCAGGGACCCGGATGAATACATGTACAAGGTCCCGGATGTGCACGGATGTAAACAAGTCCCAGGATGAACGAACAGGTCAGTACATGCATTCCTATCATTCAAAATGACCTTAAACTATAGTGATCACGTGACCTCCCCGTGATGGAAAAACCCCAGATACAAGTCAATACATGCATTCCTATCATTCCATACAGTCATACCCAGGTCACGCCCGATTCACGCAGACCGGAAGTGACATCATACCTGCGCAGAACACTCCTGCGCACACCTCCTCATGACCTCCACGAAACCTCCACAAAACCGGAGATGACGTCATACCTGCGCAAAAACACCTGCGCACTCGTCTACATAAGACCTTTAATGAACTCTGTATACTACTAATGTCCTACTTTATGTTTTAATATGTGTTGTCATCGGCTGTGTAAATATACTACATTGGATTAGCATGAAAAAATTCCAATAGATAGTGAAGAAATATTTACTTCAGAGGTTTATACTGTATGGTGTCTTCGTGTCTGGAGCGCTTTATCATGCATGTGTCTGGGCACCACCCGGGAGATAAAACGTCTATGGACGGATCGGAAACCTTTTACATATTTCAAATATCATAAGATATCAGTCTGAGAACGATTCAGTTGCATTCGGGTTAATTGATGCCGACAAACGTTGGTCGCTCATGGTATAAATACCCGCAGGTTGCGCCATATGGTTCCTGCCAGGAGTATTTTTTAAACATTGCATTAATGTTTGTATATATGTGCATGAGATCAACTAGTGATAACAGGAAACATTTTTGAGAATATTGTAGCAAAACGGCCACATCAGAAGGAAATGTTAATAGTTTCTCTTGTATTAACAGAGAACCAATTTCTACTCACTTCTCTTTCAGAGACTGCAGAAATGATAGCAACAGTATTCTGTACAAGGCAACAAGCCGGTAAACTCAGATTGGCAGAATCTGAAAAGTGATATAGAAATCACAGTGACTTGACGAGAAATGGTTGTGGTTTTATTGTTCATAATAAATAAAAATGATTATTTCTACAAGTATATAATTCCCCCCACCGATTCATACAGCACAATGACAGTGGATATTATACAGATATTGCATGCTGTGAGGTGTGGTATCACGATTTGTCAGCTCGAGAAGGTGATGTTCAACGAGTGCGGAGCACGAGTTGAACACCACCTTCGAGAGCTGACAAATCGTGAGTAGTATATAAAGGGGAAATTGCAGCCGATTTTTCCGCAGATGGCCGCCAGGGTAGGCGCTGCAACTTCCGGTCACGTGACCGGAAGCCTGGGGTCAAAGGTCATTTCCGGTCACGTGATCGGCACCAGAAGTGACGTCACGAGACAGGTGGCGCCCCCTGGTGGCCATCTGCGGAAAAATCGGCTCCAATTTCCCCTTTATATACTACTATCGTGATATCACACCTCACAGCATGCAATATCTGTTTTATTATACCGAAAAAAGCCATAAACAATACAAACAGACGTACAGTGTACAGAGAAAAACCAAGGCAGCGAAAACGTAACGTAAAACGCTTACCGTTCTTACAACAGCGTTAACTTTCAACATTATAGCATATCACCATTAGAATGACAAAGGATTTCGAATGTTCATTCCATCGCGACAAAGAATTTGTCTAGCCTCTTCGCCATGTGAAAAATTGCAATGAATAACTGTTCGATCAGCCCTTTCTTGACTGCACTGGTATGAATTACCGTTATTTCACAGTAAATGTATGCCGGAGTTTACAGTACATTTAATCGTAAACACATTTATCTGTAAATTGAACCGTGATATTTCAGTTGACATCAAATGGAATGAGTAAACTGCGCACACACGTAACATTAAAATCCTGTTTTCTCTGAAAGGAGATTGATATATTTGCGCACGGAACGCTCAGTTGCAGGAAACACCTGCGTTGTACGATACAACATTTAGAGCATTATCAGAACACGCACTGGGACGGACGCAGCGGCTAACTTTAATTTTTGGTCAATAGTACGGCTTGGTTTGGATTTTATCTGACTTGGAGTTGTTTCCCACTGTTCGTGTAATAATTTCACAGATTCCTTCGTAATTATGTACGAAACTTGTGGTGACCGCATTTGTGAACACGAAGAGCTGTAATAAGCGAAAGAGCAATGACCATTTCGGTCTTTCAGTGACCTACGTTGCCGCGGAACCGATAATTGTAGACAATGGCGCCACGTAATTATACAGTTTAATGGATGTTAATATAACGGTGGTTGTAAATTACAGCGCAACCTAATTTACAGTTGAGTGCCTGTGAATAAACGGTAATTATAAAATATGGTGCAACATTTCACAGTTAAAAGCCTGTTAAAAAGCGATAATTGTGAAATACGGTGTGACGCAATTTTACAGTTGATTGTACTGGCACCTTTTCTGCCAGTACATTTAATTGCGAATTTACGGTGTTATTCACAACAGTGTAGAATCCCCGATAACGTTAACTGCTTTCGTTTCTAAAATCAATTAAATTTAATGTCTGATTATATGCACTGCATCTGGGCCCATCCTTGCTTTAAAAATGTGCAAAATAGAGAAGATTTATTGTATGTTGACCATGTAATGAGGAGGATAGCTCAGTTGATTTAAATATATTAAGGTCATATATATTTTATCAGTTGGAAGGAGAGGTAATATTGAAAAGTTGTACTCATTCCATGACTTTTAGTAAATACAATTCAATTTCATAGTTAGGCCATAGGACATTGGTTTCAGCAATCCGGGATACACTGTGTAGTGATAAATTGTTTCTATACTCCGGGTAAAAAGAAATATTGGTTGCAAACTGTAAAGAATTATCTTCTGGCCATTTTCCATGATCTATTGAGGTCGCTAAACTAATTGGTTAGTAAACGACGATTAATTATTATATGAGTGGCGATTTTGGTTTGGAAAGACGAACAACCGATTTATTGGTCTACGGTATACTGCATGTAACACAACACATTTGCAATATTACGGCTCGTAGTTGAGCGTGGGCTTTCAACGATATCCGTTGACGTTTAGACACATCGTCGATTGTTCATTTCAAGGCAGCAAATACTTTGTCCAGCATTGCTCCGCTCCCGTTCCGCGCTGCATTGTATTTCAACAGACAACAGTCAGTCTTTCAAAAGGCAGCTGAGGTAAATTTGACGTCGCACTACGTGCCGTGCTGGCTGATCTAAGTGTTTCATTGTCTGGTCAACTCAATGCACGAAAGCAGTGGAAATAAAAATGACTTGGATGGGACTGAACATTCGACAACAAAAGAAAACGGCCTCTGTTGAAAGACAACCCTCGATTAAGAACCGTAGTAATGGACAAGAGCAGCATACTGCCGAACAAATTCTTTACGATGCAATGAACATTCGAAATCCTTTGTCATTCTAAAGTAATATCTAATGTTGAAAGTTAACGCTGTTGTGAGAATCGTAATAAAGTACTACTCTTGGATAGTAGAAAAATGAGGGGAGGTTTAAGGTATACAAATCGGTATATATTGCTTATTCATATAAATAATGTATTTTTATATCCACTGCTTGTGTGTGTAAAAATATCGGGAATAATAAAGGTCTATTTTTTTTTTAACAGCAACAACAACAACGACGACGACGACGATGACAACCATTTCGAGTCAAACCACTGTCCTAGAAATAGATTTAGAGCAGACAAAGTGTTTGAGGCTGACAACTATGATTTGACACTTACGATATTTTGAGTCTGGGGATCATGAAAAGTGCGGTTAAAAAGTAGGTCAAAGGTCAAACAATTCAATTCAATTCAATTCAATTCTTTTATTGCTCGACTCTGTCACATATAGAGTATGGCAAATGACATAATAATAACAAAATAATATAAAAGACAATTGATACAGAGATAAAGCCTGTTACTGTGGCAATATCGATTTGTAAAGAAAGAAGATAGAACTAAGTATACTCAGCTGGGTTTGGGATTTATCTGTTCGTTCCTATATATGTACATATTATGTATGTACATTGCTATTCTACCATGTTCTGATGGAGGGTTGAACAGAATTTTTATACACTTTTCTTTGTCTATTGCTGATGTGGCATTATCCTGTATTTGTAGGAGATCAGATAATGGTTTTCTTTTAATATAGAGACTAGGACATTCCAATAGAAAGTGTTTTTCGTCTTCTATTTTTTTTGCACTACAGAGTTTACAGTATCGTTCGTCTCTGGGGATATTATAGTATCGTCCAATCTCTATTTCGAGTTTGTGTGTACTTGTTCTAAATTTACTAATTGTTTGTTTATGTTTGATGTTTTCTATTTCGTAAAGGTATGGTTGTAGTGTGTATTTGTGGTAAACTTGTCTGAGGAGTGTGAGCTTGCCAGAATATTGGTTTTGATTCAGGTGTCTAAAAAAGTGTGTTTGGTAATTTCTTTCTAGATTCTCTTTCAGTTGTTTAAGATTTGCTTTTAGACATTTCTGGGTTAATCCACAATCTGAGAATAATTGTTCTGAGTTTGTAATATTAATGTACTTTTTTGTAGTATTTTCCCAGTTATATTTTGATAGAGGATTATTTACGTAATAGGTATACGCATCTTTTAGTAGTACATTTGTTGTTGTCTGTAGTCTATTTCTATATTTTAGCGATTTGGCCAGAATGAGGTGTATCAGTGGAAATTGTCCAAGTTCCGCACGACAGGCTATATTTGATGCTCGTTTTGGAACTCCAAGGGTCCATTTACAGTATTTCAGTAGAATTTGTTCAAATGGAGTCCTGTCGTAGGTTTTTAGATTTATCCAAAAATTAACAGATTTATTTAAAAGCTTATCGTCTAGACCCCAGATTTCTGAATTATATAGAAGTACGGGTGTAATTAGAGACTGGAATAAATCCGATTTAATTTTTATTGGAAAGTTGCAGTTGTTCCAATTTGAAAAGTGCTTTTAATGCTTTTTGTTTAAGATCAACAATTGAGGCATTGAAGGACCCATTATTTTCAATAATGATTCCCAAGTAATGATATTTGGTGCAATGTTGCAAGGTAACATTATTAAATCTAAATTCTGGTTGGGCTTCGTTTTGTTTCTGATAACATTGCATAATCATAATTTGAGATTTACTGTAGTTAATATTGAGATGCCAGGAGTAGTATAGAAAACCCTTTTAAACCCTTATTTTGCCGGGGGAGATAACTCTTGGTGGCGACAGGTGGCGTTGTTTCTCAAGAGACCAAAAACTACCTCTAACACAGAAGAGTTCCAATCTAGGGGGAGGTAACTCTGGGTCACTATAGTTCCGGCAAAGGGCCCCTGGGCATGTATTCTTTCGCGGTGATGCGGTCTGGCGGTAATGCGGTCGCGGAAGAAAGCTTCCGCGGAGAAAAAGTAGTCCCAGACTTCAAATACGCTGCATGGTCCGATTGGGTCGAGTGAGGTATCAAAGTGAAGCATTCGTGAAGGGGCATCCAGTCATGGGTGGGTGTATGTAAAATTAGGATTTCCCGAAACTATAAAAAGCGGAACACGGACTTTACCCCTAAAATAGGGGAAAACACCTATCAATCCTAGACAAAAGGGCTAATATCGGTCCCCGGGCTTATCGGGGCCTGCCTATCAAGTCAATGGGGTGGGTGCGTGTAAAATTAGGATTTTCCCCCGAAAATATAAAAAGCGGAACACGGACTTTACCCCTAAAATAGGGGAAAACTCCTATCAACTCTAGCCAAAAGGGCTAATATCGGTCCCCGAGCTTATCGGGGCCTGCCTATCAAGTCAATGGGGTGGGTGCATGTAAAAGTAGGATTTTTTTCCGAAAATATAAAAAGCGGAACACGGACTTTACCCCTACAATATGGGTCTGTATTATACAATATAAGGGAAAATGCCTGTATGGGGTATGGGGATGGTCAATTTCTTTCGTGGGCTTTACTATGGCTTGTGGGGTCTCGTTTTTCTCGTCTCGCCAAGAAATGGCAATGGGAAGGGTCCCGGAGCGGATCGGGGAAATTTTTGGGAAAAGTCACCGAGGTCTGTATATAGGCTCATACTGGCTATATGGGGGGCGGGGTGGTCAATTTTTTTGGTGGGCTTTACTATGGGTTGTGGGGTCTCGTTTTTCTCGTCTCGCCGAGAAAAACACAATGGGAGGGGTCCCGGAGCGAAGCGGTGAAATTTTTGGAAAAAGTCACCGAGGTCTGTATATAGTCCTATAGGCTGGCTATGGGGGGTATAGGTCCAACCTGGGAAATTCACACACGTTCATTGTGATATGGGTTGTTTGGTCTTGTTTTTCACGTCTCGTCATTTAGAACACGATGGGAAGGGTCCCGGAGCGAAACGGTGAAATTTTTGGGAAAGTGCCATATAGCCCATATAGCTCCATACTGGCTATGGGAGGGATAGGTCCATCCTGGGAAATTCACACACGTTCATTGTGATATGGGTTGTTTGGTCTTGTTTTTCACGTCTCGTCATTTAGAACACGATCGGAAGGGTCCCGTAGCGAAACGGTGAAATTTTTGGAAAAGTACCATATAGCCCATATAGCTCCATACTGGCTATATGGGGGTATAGGTTCAACCTGGGAAATTCAAACACGTTCATTGTCATATGGGTTGTCTGGATTTGTTTTTCACGTCTCGTCATTTAGAACACGATGGGAAGGGTTTCGAAGCGAAACGGTGAAATTTTTGGAAAAAGTTCACCGAGGCCTGGGTAAGCCCATAGGCCTATACTGCATGGCTATGGGGTATATTACAACACATATAAGGGAAGTGGGAAGAGGTGCCGACATACTGACTGCGTCACATGACTTCACAGAATAGTCTTCTGGTTAACCTATTCTAAAGCACATACCAAGAATCTAACGATTCGTGATATGTGTTGTATCTCAGGTACGCTTTTATTGTACCTGTTCATGTGGCAACTTGGATGATATGACCACACGGCTCCTAGCACCGGCATAAGCGGTATTAGATACAAATCTAGAGAGCTATGATGGAAATGCTCTGACAACTCGTATACTGGTAATTGATGAGCTGTTTCGCTGTGACAACTCGTACATTGGAGATTGGTGAGCTGTATGGTCGTCAGATGTAAATGACGGCATTTAACACAAAAGACTAGTCTGTAATGCCCGATGTCGACCCAGCATCAACTTCCCACAAGTGCCAACATATATCCCATACGGGGTGGACGTTTTGGGGTCTAGGTGAGCCCCTAATGATCCTATGGTGTCGTATGAGGTCTTATTTTGAGGCTCTCGTGGAGGAGCATCCGACTGGACTAATAGTTCGTCCGTTTTCAATATTCTGCGCATGCGCAGTCTGGCCCGTAGTATAGAAAGTAGGCATTTTGGGGGTATGTGGGTGTGTGTTTGGGGTAGAGATGGACCGCTATGGGTCCGAATGGGTCGTTGAAGGTGTCAAAGTGAAGCTTGTGTGGGGTAGAGTCAGAATGGCGTGTTTTTAAAATGCAAGTCGCGTCAATCTGCCCATGCGCAGTTGGTTGTAGTAAGTCAAGTGGCCATTTTGGGGCAGTGCAAGAAGGTATTTGGTGTCGAGATGGACCATCCTTGGTCCGATCGTATCTTGGGAGGTGTTATCTTCCGGTTTCACTAAAACTACCTCCGAACACAGAAGAGTTCCAATGTTCCCCTTAGCATATCGGTCCCCGGGCTTATCGGGGCCAATCGTAGTTACGCCTTAACGCTCTAACATATGATATAGACCGGAGAGAGAACAACAACAGCAACAAGGATGACACTTGAGAGAACAACAACAACAACAAGTTTTTTTTCATATAGTTTATTTTCCCCAATGTTACATCATACCCACGCTGGGGGAGCCGCGTTGGGTATGTTTACAACTCAAAAAGACTCTTGCCCAATCAGAGGCCACCATTTGCATCTATCCTATTCGTTCCTGTCCGTTAGATTCTTGTCCAATCAGAAGTCTCCATTTCAGAAAGTTCCATCTTTACTCGGTGTGACCTAAGCGTCGTCGGGCAGGCCTGGATATTCTTCGGGCAGCATGTCCTGAAACAGTTGTTTGCGCATTCTGATCGCATTTTCCAGGGCCTCGATGGGTGGTAGCCCCATAGCCCCTTCCAAGTGACGCTTGGTCTTCATGATGGACCTGTGCGTGGGGTCGCCTTTCATTTCAAGCGGTAGTAAGGTATACTGTTCATAGATCGCCATGGCTGTTTTCCTGATGCGGGGGCGCATTTGGGTGTACGTCTGTTGACTTACTACAACCAACTGCGCATGCGCAGATTGACGCGACTTGCATTTTAAAAACACGCCATTCTGACTCTACCCCACACAAGCTTCACTTTGACACCTTCAACGACCGATTCGGACCCATAGCGGTCCATCTCTACCCCAAACACACACCCACATACCCCCAAAATGCCTACTTTCTGTACTACGGGCCAGACTGCGCATGCGCAGAATATTGAAAACGGACGAACTATTAGTCCAGTCGGATGCTCCTCCACGAGAGCCTCAAAATAAGACCTCATACGACACCATAGATCATTAGGGGCTCACCTAGACCCCAAAACGTCCACCCCGTATGGGCCTATACCCATTAGCCATGCAGTATAGGCCTATGGGCTTACCCAGGCCTCGGTGAACTTTTTCCAAAAATTTCACCGTTTCGCTTCGAAACCCTTCCCATCGTGTTCTAAATGACGAGACGTGAAAAACAAATCCAGACAACCCATATGACAATGAACGTGTGTGAATTTCCCAGGTTGAACCTATACCCCCATATAGCCAGTATGGAGCTATATGGGCTATATGGTGCTTTTCCAAAAATTGCACCGTTTCGCTCCGGGACCCTTCCCATCGTGTTCTAAATGACGAGACGTGAAAAACAAGACCAAACAACCCATATCACAATGAACGTGTGTGCATTTCCCAGGATGGACCTATCCCTCCCATAGCCAGTATGGAGCTATATGGGCTATATGGCACTTTTCCAAAAATTTCACCGTTTCGCTCCGGGACCCTTCCCATCGTGTTCTAAATGACGAGACGTGAAAAACAAGACCAAACAACCCATATCACAATGAACGTGTGTGAATTTTCCAGGTTGGACCTATACCTCCCATAGCCAGCCTATAGGCCTATATACAGACCTCGGTGACTTTTCCAAAAATTTCACCGCTTCGCTCCGGGACCCCTCCCATTGTGTTTTTCTCGGCGAGACGAGAAAAACGAGACCCCACAACCCATAGTAAAGCCCACAAAAAAAATTGACCACCCCTCCCCCCATATAGCCTGTATGAGCCTATATACAGACCTCGGTGACTTTTCCCAAAAATTTCATCGATTCGCTCCGGGATCCTTCCCATTGTCATTTTTTTGGCGAGACGAGAAAAACGAGACCCCACAAGCCATAGTGAAGCCCACGAAAAAAATTGACCATCCCCCATACCCCATACAGACATTTACCCTTATATTGTATAATACAGACCCATATTGTAGGGGTAAAGTCATCATTGACTTGATAGGCAGGCCCCGATAAGCCCGGGGACCGATATTAGCCCTTTTGGCTAGAGTTGATAGGAGTTCCCCCCTATTTTAGGGGTAAAGTCCGTGTTCCGCTTTTTATATTTTCGGGGGAAAATCCTAATTTTACACGCACCCACCCCATTGACTTGATAGGCAGGCCCCGATAAGCCCGGGGACCGATATTAGCCCTTTTGGCTAGGGTTGATAGGTGTTTTCCCCTATTTTAGGGGTAAAGTCCGCGTTCCGCTTTTTATATTTTCGGGGCAAAATCCTAATTTTACATGCACCCACCCCATTGACTTGATAGGCAGGTCCTAATAAGCCCGGGGACCGATATTAGCCCTTTTGGCTAGGGTTGATAGGTGTTTTCCCCTATTTTAGGGGTAAAGTCCGTGTTTCGCTTTTTATAGCTTCGGGAAAAAATCCTAATTTTACATGCACCCACCCATGACTGGATGCCCCTTCACGAATGCTTCACTTTGATACCTCACTCGACCCAATCGGACCATGCAGCGTATTTGAAGTCTGGGGACTACTTTTTGTCCGCGGAAGCTTTCTTCCGCTACCGCATTACCGCCAGACCGCATCACCGCGAAAGAATACATGCCCAGGGGCCCTTTGCCGGAACTATAGTGACCCAGAGTTACCTCCCCCTAGATTGGAACTCTTCTGTGTTAGAGGTAGTTTTTGGTCTCTTGAGAAACAACGCCACCTGTCGCCACCAAGAGTTATCTCCCCCGGCAAAATAAGGGTTTAAAAGGGTTTTCTATACTACTGCCAGGATATACAATATGTTTCAAGTGTTTTCAGTGAGTTTTGTAGGCCCTGGGGTGTTTCTGAGATAAGGAGTAGGTCATCAGCATATAGGAGATGCGTAATGTCTTCTTCCTGTAATTTGACCGGATTTGAGATCGAATGATCAAAGATTAGATCATTAAAGGTCAACCCAAACGGAATTTTTTTTGGTCTAAAAATCCTTAAAAATCATAGTTCATACTTCACTTTGTATGAAAAAAATATTGAAAAAATTCTAATCTGATCAGAAACACACGTAATATGGGAGCAAAGTGGGCTTTTCCACACTTTCACAGCTGGGTTGATGACGTCACGCAGGGAAGTTGCCTGAGAAAAAACAGCGGATAACATGGAAAGCGAGTGCAGTCAGAGCTCCGGTTCAGATGTCGATTCGAGCGATATCAGCTGCTTAGATGGAAATATTTTTCGTCAAGAAGATGAAATAGACATAGAGGAGGATGATGACGGGCAAATTAACAGTTGTTTGCAGACCAACGGCGGAATTCAGCCCTATCAATTTGAGCCGTACGGCTCCGATTCTGACAGTGACAACCACTCTGACAACGTGGAACTCGACGACGACAGGATTCGGAGAGGTCGTTTGTTGAATACAGATTGGTATGCAACTTGACTGGAAACCTTATTATCGTCATCTATAAGACCAAATGTCCATATATTTCAAACTGTATTGAATGTAGAACGATTCTGTGATGTAACGAACGAGCACATCTGTGTTGTTATTGTTGTTACTGACCGAGGCAGCCTTTTCGAAGGGATAAACTCCGGGATTCGGCAGTATGGACAGTAAATTGTTGATAACTCTACTGATATACGTCCGACTTGAATTTTGTTTGTTTTCCCATAATCCCCATGAAATACCAATTTCAGAATTATATAGTTTGATAAAAAACTTTGGACATTCATGGCGAAAAGTAAGCCGTGGTGAGTGGATCGGCATTCACGTTTGCTCAATTTTCGACAAATTACCTCAATTAAATTGAAATCGAATGATATTCCCACAATCTCAAATGTCAAGGGATTATGAAAGTATAATTATCACTTCTGTATCTAGCCATTCACTCCAATTGGTGTTTTTTATTTATTTACTTATCAAACGTATATATATTTATGAAAGATCATTTTATTATTATTATTAAATAGTATATAATTTAGATAATTTATTTGCGTGAAGTTTGTGCCAACATTTGGCTAAAAACGCATACATAGAATGAATAAAATTGAACATACAAATACAGACATTAAGACACATTGGAACAAATGGTTAAACGTGTATATATGAAATAGAGACTCATCCAGTCTAACCTGTAGGTGCTCAAGCAACAAATGCCACGCGAGAGCGAGCAGGGCATGTACAGCCGTCCCCCTGCCTGAGGCCTCGCTTGCAGGCTAGGTTCGTTCAGCCGATGTCCGTGATAGATTCTCCTTGTCCGATTTCTTTGCCGTCACATTCTGATTGTTCTTACGTTTGATAGTTGGAATAGCTGTTCTCTTTAGTTTTGGTTTGTACCCGAATTCAACTGCTACGCTGTAGATGTCCTCGAATGATGTCTTTCTGTCAAAATGTGCTGAGCAAATTATACGAGTACTGGCTCGGGCCCTCTTTCCACACTCTCGTGTTGCGTACAAATTTCGTCCAATTTGCAGCGATTTTCTCGTCTTTGGGCCACAAATGAATACTAACACCGTCATCTGTAGTAAAACTGCAACCTCCCACTACATAACGTCGCGGCATATTTAAAAAATGATGCCCCGATACTCCGAAAATCTCCAGAAATCAGCAGCTACATACGACTAATACGGCTTTAACATAGAGAATACAAGACGGCTTCCCTCCGTGACGTCACAGCTGGAATTGACAGGAGAGCGATTTTCACCTTTCAAACGGCAATATCTCGCTAACCAGACTGCACAAAATTATGAAAAAAATATCATTATTTTCAGAATCGAAAGGACTATTTTTTTATATTTTTGACCTCAGAGCGTTTGGGTTGACCTTTAACGAATATGTTAAATAAGGTTGGACTCAAACTGTCTCCCTGACGGACGCCTCACTGTGGTCAAACCCCCTAAATTTCATCACTAGAGTGTTATTATATGATCTATACTCATATCCATGAAGTACAAATTGAAATAGCCTGACTTTCAGATATTGATTTCAATTACTGTACTTTGGACCACTGCTTTTTCAAATATAAGGAAACAATTGATACAATTGTAATGTACCAAGGCTAGCTGATGGAGGTCAGAAATGGGGAATCGTTATCAAACCTGATCTGGCCATGAAGTACATTTTGCTTCTTGCCCCACTAAACGTTTTGCCACACTGCCGAGATGAAGGATAAATCAAGAACTGAAACAAGCCAGAATCATAACTTATTCCACTGTCAGTAGTATCCATCTTGGTCATAGTTTGTTAATTTTATTTTAGCATCGAAGCATCATGGGTTAGTTAAAGATGGTCACCATGATGAGACAACTGGGGATGACCTTGATGAAATCATGCAGAGTGCTTGGATCGACAAACTAAGCTTATTTTAAGATGCCCAATTTCAGAAGGAGTTTGACTCCTTTATCCTGCTGATAACTTGCGAGCTCTGACTGTCGATTCACTTCAGCTGTCTTTGAAAATTTTGCCGATTATTGTGAGACCTGCATGGCAACTACCTGACTGTCAAAAGTCGAAAATAGTGATAAACCTGAGTGTCCTATCTTTCATAATTGTGATTTCTACAGGTGTAGGTGATATCTGGTCAATCAAGGTAAAAAGCATTCTCCCAACGTCAGAGTTTGTAACCTCCAAACCGTCGGTAAACAACCTCTGACTGCGCCCTCATGCAAATGCCTGGCGCGCAGCCGCATTGCGTCTTTTCCGATAAGCCAGTGAGAGAGCGTGTTATATTTTCCAGCTGACTACGTCATCACAGCTGATCACCGCGTGGAGACGGGCGGTTATATTGTAAACAATATTTGACAGGCGCGCATTCCGATTCACACTAAGAGCTATTGTAAGCATTAATTGATAATGATAACCCTGGAAAATGAATCCAGCATGTGGTATATGTGACCAGGCAATCAACAAGCGTGCTTCTTTCAGAAAATTATATTATGGCCATGTGTATCAAATGATATCTGTGTTTCATGTCGCCGGTATTTTGAACTCAGTGAAGGAGGGTAACACAACACAAATCAAAGTCAACACAAAATATAATATTGAAAAATTACTCAGTCAAAATTACTCATCTGAACTTCAGCGAGGTGTATATTATGTATTTAAGTACTAAAAACAATCAGTGACGGAGATGGACGAGAAATATGCATCGAAACACATCATTGGCCTAATTCTTCATAGCACTAAATATTAAATAATAGATATCTGCAGTTAAATGTGTTTCCCTGGTTATAGCCATAAATAAGTCATGATTATTTACCTCTCCTCAAAAATATTAAGATTTTATTCGAAAATAAGGGATTTCAGTTTAGCAACTGTATAACTGTGATTCAGTTTTATTTTTATCGAACTAAATTATTTAAATTTGTTCAAAAATTAAAAACGTTTATCAAATAAATTAGCTTTGAATTAAAAAATGACAATAACAGTATTATTACAAGTTTCAGTATTATTTAAAATTTATATTATAATTTATTATTATTATAATTTATCTGTGTATAAACTTACCTTCGAATCACCGCATGAGCCTCGTCTGCGACAATAGCCACCGTGGTTTTCCCGTGTTTAATTAGCAAATCACGGTTCTCTTCCTGATCTAACAGTAATTCGGGGCTTGAGAATACAAATGAATAATGTCCCTCCGGTAGTTTTTCTCTGTCGCAATCGCCAGGTCCAAGATATGTGGCAGTATATCCCAGGGCTCGGAGTACATTTCCTTCTCGTTCATGATGGATCACAAATACCAGTCCGGTTTTTGAAACAGGACGCACCCTTGTAACACAAAGATTTACCGCTGCTTGTTCTCGTCGATAAAAACGCCTACTATATGTTGATTGGCTCGCCAAAGTTACGCTGAGCTTTTCTGAAATCATCAGCCTCATTCGGTAATCTCAACAAGTTCGCTTCATTTAAGCTAGTATGAAAGTAACTCCGAAAAGTGAATTACAACGCATGTAAGGGAAGTGGGAAAGGGTGCCGACATACTGACAGAGCCACATGACTTCACAGTATAGTCTTTTGGTTAATACATTTTAAAGCACATACCAAGAATCTAACGATTCGTGATATGTGTTGTATCTCAGGTACGCTTTTATTGTACCTGTTCATGTGGCAACTTGGATGACATGATCACACGGCCCCTAGCATAAGCGGTATTAGATACAAATCTAGAGCGCTATGATGGAAATGCTCTGACAACTCGTATATTGGTAATTGGTGAGCTGTGTCGCTGTGACAACTCGTACCCTGGGGATTGGTGAGCTGTATCGTCGTCAGATGAAAATGACGACATTTAACACAAAAGACTAGTCTGTAAGGCCCGATGTCGACCCCGCATCAACTTCCCACAAAGCCAACATAAATCAAAGACCAAAAAGTCTGTACAGGGGGCGGGCCTTGGGGACGAAACGTCCACCAGCAGAATCTCGCCATATACAGGTAAAAATTACAACGCATATAAGGGAAGTGGGAAGAGGTGCCGACATACTGACAGAGCCATGGCACATGACTTCACAGTATAGTCTTCTGGTTAACCTATTCTAAAGCACATACCAAGAATCTAACGATTCGTGATATGTGTTTTATCTCAGGTACGCTTTTATTTTACCTGTTCATGTGGCAACTTGGACGACATGACCACACGGCCCCTAGCACCGGCATAAGCGGTATCAGATACAAATATTGAGAGCTATGATGGAAATGCCCTGACAACTCGTATATTGGTAATTGGTGAGCTGTGTCGCTGTGACAACTCGTACACTGGGGATCAGTGAGCTGTATCGTCGTCAGATGAAAATGACGGCATTTAACACAAAAGACTAGTCTGTAAGGCCCGATGTCGACACAGCATCAACTTCCCACAATGCCAACATAAATCAAAGACCAAAAGGTATGTACAGGGGGCGGGCCTCGGGAACGATACGTCCACCAGCAGAATCTCGCCATATACAGATAAAAATTACAACGCATATAGGGAAGTGGGAAGAGATGCCGACATGAATTCACAGTATAGTCTTCTGGTTAACCTATCCTAAAGCACATACCAATTTCGTGATATGTTAAGTCATTGTGATATTCATATTAGTCTATATGAAACTAATCTGTGAGGCATCTGGATTTCGCTGCATTTAGTAATGGAGGCTGCTGACTGGGCGAGAGCCATCGGCAGAAAAGCTGCGCGCCGCAATTAGCCCCATTTTGCAATCATAGGGTATATATGACAATAGGGGATATACAATCGGATGCCATGAGAATGGGTAAAAAGGTAATGTTTTTCTGTGATTAAAAGATCCCGCGTCTGGAGCTCCCAAAAGATATCCAGTTGGATCGATATGGTATTGCCAATTTTCTTATATGGAAGTGAAGTTTGGGGATGTGAAAAGTTAGATCTAATTGAGAAGTTAAAACTCCAATTTTGTAAATACATACTTATTTGGTAAAAGATCTAAAAACTGCTGCATATATGGAAAATTTGGCCGATGTCCTTAAGGTTAAGAAATTAAGGTTACATTACGCATGATCAAATATTGGGGCAATTCACTGCACAATGTACTCCTTTTTGGAAATCACATAATAGTAACGCTTTATTTGGTAACTGGTTATCCTCTGTTGGTAAGATATTTTAATCATATGACCTGCATTACGTCTGGATTAGTCAGAGATTTTTGGCTGTTAACTGGTTAATAGCAATGGTCAGGCTGAAATTAGAATCTCAAAACAGACAGATTCGGCATGGCAAATTATCAGAAAGTCCCTTGAAACTTATCTGTGTCTTGACAAGTATATTATCAAGTTACATCTCGATGCTGCATGCACATTTGATAGTGTCGCTGTCTTGCCAATGCTGCAGTTGACAGATGTTTTTCCAATGCTACATGCATGCACATTTGATAGTGTCGCTGTCTTGCCAATGTTACACAGTTAACAGCTATTTTCCAGTGCTGCATGTATGCACATTTGATAGTGTCGCTGTCTTTCCGATGTTGCATAGTTGACAGCTGATTTTCCAATGCTGCATGCATGCACATTTGATAGTGTCGCTGTCTTGCCAATGTTGCATCGTGGACAGCTGGTTTTCCAGTGATGCATGCACATTTGATAGTGTCACTGTCTTGACAATGTTGCATAGTTGACAGTTGTTCTCCAATGATGCATGTATGCACATTTGATAGTGTCGCTGTCTTGCCAATGTGGCCTAGCTGACAGCTGTTTTTCCAGTGCTGCATGTATGCACATTTGATTGTGTCGCTGTCTTGACAATGTTGCATAGTTGACCGCTGTTCTCCAATGATGCCTGTATGCACATTTGATAGTGTCGCTGTCTTGCCAATGTTGCATAGCTGACAGCTGGTTTTCCAGTGCTGCATGCATGCACATTTGGTAGTGTCGCTGTCTTGTCAATGTTCCATAGTTGTTTCCAATGCTGCATGTATGCACATTTGATAGTGTCGTTGTCTTGACAATGTTGCACAGTTGACAGCTGTTTTCTCAATGCTGCATGCATCTACATTTGATAGTGTCGCTGTCTTGACAATGTTGCATAGTTGACAGCTGTTTTTCCAATGCTGCATGTATGCACATTTGATAGTGTCGCTGTCTTGACAATGTTGCATAATTGACAACTGGTTTTCCAATACTGCATGTATGCACATTTGACAACGTCGCTGTCTTGCCAGTGTTGCATATAGCTGACAGCTGTTTTTGGGGGGGGGGGGAATTTTGTCCCACCCCCCTAATTATTTTTCTCACTCCCTGAGCTATAGGAGTGAAACATACCACACTATACCCTTGGATCAAGCTCTACCCGAAAATGTAAAAAAAAAATCCAAGATGGCCGCTTTGATATCGTCAAAGGCATTATTTGGTCGATTTTTTTTCTCGAATTTTTTGTTTATGTAATTTCTCCGCAAAAACTACATGATAAATGAGTAAATATTAATTTTATGTGAAATAAAATAGTTTTTGCTCATTTTTTCTCATGGAAAAGCAGAAATTTTGAAGGAAAATGACGAAAACATCACTTTTCTGGTACTCCACGTGGCTGCCATCTTAATTTACCCATGATCCTCTGCCCGGATGGTTACGCAAATGGTCTCCAAATGATCCCCATATGATAAACTAAAAAGTCACGTAGTGTCAGCTCTCATTTTTGTCTTTTCTAAGATAGCCTAGACAGTTTGGTAGGGGGCCATAATGCCTCCCTCCCAGGCCTGGTAGGGTCAAGATATCTCAAATATGACACCTTGAAACAAAATGAGTCTATTGTGTTCAAAGTCACCACATCTGCCATGATATGGCATCGAAATATTATTTCTTCAAATGTCATATTTTAGATATTAAAAAAATCCCTGCGAAAATGAACATTCAATGTAGATTTGAAGTTTGATAACAGTGTCTGTTTTCTATAATGTGAGCATGGAGCCTTGTAGGCTCCATGATGTGAGGTACCAGTACTTGGTGTGCACCCATGAAAATGGACTGCAATTTCCTTCATTTCTAGAAGAGGTATATTAGCAATATGTGATACATGTTTTATAATAATATATGATCTCGCTGCCACAGGCCATATTATAGTACTAGTATGTGTAGAATCATTTTTTCTTTTGTTTTTGTTTTTCTCTTTCTCTGTATTATTGTATAAAGAAGAGAATAAAAACATACATACTATAGTTATTTTTTAGTTTTTGTCTTAATCTTCTGGGAATATATGTTTTGCTCGGAAGTATGTTTGTTCATATTGAGACTAAAATCATCATTGTATGCCGTCTCAGGTACATTCTCAATTTGTTTTCATAACTTTTCATGGATAGCATCATTGATGAATTAAAATGACGGCTATGGAGTATCACCGTAAGGTTACTGTATCGGGTCCCAGTTGCGTACGTGTACGTCTCACAATTTTGCTTAATTACGGGGCAGTGCTTTTTTGTATTCATACAAACTATACATTTTCTGAAAGCCCTTGATTCAAGGAATTTAGATAAATAAATAACTTTCTCGAATTTATTACAATAATCGATTTATTTAAAGATAAATGATGTCATTTAGAAAAGTATAATCCTCAAAATCACGCGCTAATAACTCTCTCAGTTTCCATCGAACAAACTTGCTTTTTTGGAATAATGAACTTTATCATTTGAATAAAAATAGGTTGCCTCAGTTTTTTTTAGTTAGGGCCTATAAGTTATTTTATCGTCGTGACAAGTTGATAGATTGAAAAATTCTACAACAACTCGACCCCTCTCCACTAAATCATAAATAATTCATGAGCAGGGCCGAACTTATAAAATTTGAGGCCCCCTTTTGAAGATCCGCATGATTGGAATATTGTGTCCAAAGTTCATGTTTGTACATCAAATAACAAGAGAGAAATTAGAACGGGAAAAACCACTTTTTGGCGAAAAACTAAACAGAGAAAACGGTCAAAAACCAAGCAGCACTGTGTTCGACCGCTTGAACCACGGTAATCCCCTGTTCGCAGTTAGATAAGAACTCCGCTGAGACAATGCTGTGACCGCTTGAATAGATGTCAAACACTATTGTACGGTGTTCCGGCTTCATTATAATTACGAGTGCTCATTCACCCCCATGGCTCATTCACCCCATGGGTTCATTCACCCCCATGGGTTAGTTTATAGGGATAGGGAGATCGCGTGTCCTTTCTATACTACTCATCGCGCACTACTCATCGCGCATGCGCAGTCAACCCATTCTACTGTAGGGTGCAAGCCTGGCCCATGGAATCTCAGTTAGCGAAAACACCAGGTCTCTCGCCCCACCCTATCCCGCGCCACACCTATAGGGATAGGGAGATCGCGTGCCCTTTCTATACTACTCATCGCGCACTACTCATCGCGCATGCGCAGTCGACCCATTCTACTGTAGGGTGTAAGCTTGGCCCATGGAATCGCAGGTAGTGAAAAACCCAGGTCTCTCGCCCCACCCTATCCCGCGCCACACCTATGCGACTCGCTGTGCAGTGAGTAAAGCGGAGTAGGAGGAGGAAGAGGAGTAGGAGGAGGAGTCGGACACGCCACGGATTATACTAGGTAGATTTGACGGGCAAAGTAAGTTATAGGCCTACATTGTTTATCAAGATTGTGCCGTAAACGTCCTGTTCAAACTTCATTTACACATTCGGTAATATACATTGTACTAAAATTTTCAAATATTCACGGTCCCATGGCTATTCGAGGATGTTATGCTGGGTGAGCCAATTAGTTACGCTTCTTTGGTCGTGGACTTCAACACAGTCTTCGCCTTAAGCGTGAGTAATCCTTATACCCCACTGTATCCCCTGGGGCGCGAAGTTCGCCTGATTGAGCCTTACCTACTGCACCACGAATGACTTGAGTTTTAAAGTCATGTTTTTTTTACTACAATGCACTAATTCTCATAATTTCTTATTCCCCCAACTTGTAGGCTTGACTGTGTAATCTAGTATAAGACAAAAAAAAAACAAAATCGAGATTTTGAAGCTTCGACCCGATACAGTAACCTTAAGACAGTCGTATTTGATTGGGATTACCCTAATAATGCAAGCCTCGTAACCTTAATATTTAATGACAGCGATGTCGATATATACAACGAATGCAAGAATATCTTATTAGAGATCTTATTATGTGTTGTACGCGGAGATGAACATGTGAAGTCATGGACTCAAAATGAGCCCAAGGCGATCCACAGTGGGACGATGAATGTCTGAGGAACAAGCAACCTCGCCACCAGGGGTCGCTCTCCGCTGGACAATTGGCCGCTCCGATGAACCCCTGGGACGTAGTCGGGTTCCCAACTCCCATCATGCTTCACGAGTTTCCCGTAATGGGAGTTGGCATCAGTACACAATTAATCACTTCCGGGTCGGTGCCCACGATCTACATTGTTTAGAAATTTGAGAGCAGATCTTTATGGATTTTATGAGCTGCGATTTTTCAGCATTTCTGATACATTTGATATTTCAACTTGCAGATGAGTCTTCAAACTGTACTTCCTGGTGTTGATTTGGGCCACTTTGAAAAAGCATGGTGGATGAAGACATGATCAGTGAAGGGTGAGAAGGCTCCCTGTTTACAAATCGAATGACATTCTGTAGCACCAATCAGCTGTCAGTGGCGGTAATTTGAAATTTCCATGGTCAACATCTGTCAAGACTTCCACTGGTAATGCCCCACAAGGTAAGTATTGACATGCCAGGTGGATTTATGCATTCTGAATTTTCTGGATTTTTGCCGATTTTTAACGCTAATACATAACAAGTAACAGAATTAATTGTGTACTGATGCCTGTCACACGACATTTTCACATTTGACCAGAGAACTTTAAATCGTCACTGTGGCTACAGTTTTTACTGGATCAGCCCAATTTTTTCCATGATGACTCCTGAACTAAGTTCAAATATTAGGGTTGTTTCAAATTTATGTTATTAAATTATTAATAAAATAAAATAAAAATTTTAATTAATTTTAATAATTTTTTTAATTATTAAAATTATTTTTTTCTTGCTAAATGTGGTTGAAATAAATATCATACTGATAATGCTGGGTAACATCTCTTGTATTGTTATGCCATTTCTGCGACAAAATTGAGACCTTTTGGAGCAAATATAGGCAAAAAATGACTGATTTGTCAGTACTAGGGCCAAATAGTCAATGCCAAATATGACGAGGTTCATTTAACACAGCTGGTAATTATGAGCAAATTAACTTTCAAGATACAATAAAATGTAAATGGAAGAAAGGAAATTCACATAGATACAATTACATGCTTTTTTTTCAAAATCGCGACCTCAGTTCAAATCTTCAATGCTTCAAATCATTTATGCATTAATTCACTTTATATCAGTCTAAAACCACATGAAATTAATACTAATTATATCACCTGTAAAAACTCAGATGTTTGTTCCACACACAAAGAATTTCCAAAATGCCCTTTGCATTTGTAACTTTAATGAGACAAATAAAATCTGATTAACTGAGTCAACAGTTAATCTGACTGCTGAGGGTTTCTCATTGTTGTGTGTTTATTGTCAGTCACATTTGCATCATAGCAAATACTTTCTCTTCATTCCATTTCCACTATCTCCAGGACTATAAGTATGTAATTCTCTTTCATATTCATATCAGAGATCTTGTAGGTAGCAAGAAACATGGATTACAGGCACCAAATATTAGCAAGCCCCATACAACCCTCTCCCCCCCCCCCACACACACACATCAACTCTGGGAATTTCGCACAGTGTGACTCAGAGGTATGCCTCCAACTCTGTTGGAAGATAGGCCTTTCTCACTGTAAGTTGTCACTTTAATCTTTCACCAAACAGTTAACAGTTTAAGTTAGGCAACTTCCAGCTGTCCTCATCTTTCATGGTTGTTAATGTAGCAGAGATCAGCAAATGACCATCAGATATGTTGTCATTGAATTTTATTCCTTTTTTTCTTCTATGCTGTGTTTTGACAAGTGTTGCCTGTTTGCAGACATTGCATTCATGGACTTGAAATCTGACACAGAATATATTCCTCAATGTTATTTAGGAGTTTTCTCAGTAATAATAACTGTTTACAAGTAATATGTGCATCTTTCTAATTACTGCCAGCAAGATCTTGATGAGATGTAGATCCATCCAATTGAACTGACATATATTCTCTATATGGGAGTTGTGTATACCATAAACACCTCTGTGTTATATTTTGGTATGTGTTGTGTACACATTTGTGTATCTTGCTGTCACTTATTACAGGATTAAACATGTCTTTGATCTTTGTATCAACATCAAATTTAAATCCCATTTGATAGATTACTGGGATGACCCACTGATTACATGGAGAAGTTAACCACTGCCATGAAGGAAATTTTTACCAAATGTAGCCTAAATGAGCAGGTTGAAAACAAATTATGTTTTGACACATTTTGAATTTAAGTTTTCTTTATTTTTAAACTTTAATTTGAATAATTTCATAAAAAAATGAATTAAAATAATAAAAAAATAATTAAAAATAGTGTTTAACATATCTAGTTAATGCTTTATACTTCTTTTTATAGGCAGAAGGATTGTCGACTTGGTGCTTTTTACCAGATGGAAAAATATGTACAGGTTAGTGAGATATTGTACTTTTTACTTGTACCTCAGTCTTAAGTCATATGGGGCAAACTGAGGGGAAATTATAAAGGGGGTACCCTTGGTATATAGGCTGTAAAATCTCTATCTGTGCATAGTTTTATCTGTGCCTTCTCAAGAATGTTTGGGGATGGGTATGGTTTGTTCAGATGAGAGCATTCCTTATTTTAACAATGGTTCCATTCCTGACAGGCATCAGTACACAATTAATCACTTCCGGGTCGGTGCCCACGATCTACATTGTTTAGAAATTTGAGAGCAGATCTTTATGGATTTTATGAGCTGCGATTTTTCAGCATTTCTGATACATTTGATATTTCAACTTGCAGATGAGTCTTCAAACTGTACTTCCTGGTGTTGATTTGGGCCACTTTGAAAAAAGCATGGTGGATGAAGACATGATCAGTGAAGGGTGAGAAGGCTCCCTGTTTACAAATCGAATGACATTCTGTAGCACCAATCAGCTGTCAGTGGCGGTAATTTGAAATTTCCATGGTCAACATCTGTCAAGACTTCCACTGGTAATGTCCCACAAGGTAAATATTGACATGCCAGGTGGATTTATGCATTGTGAATTTTCTGGATTTTTGCCGATTTTTAACGCTAATACATAACAAGTAACAGAATTAATTGTGTACTGATGCCAGTTAGGTATTGGCCACCGAATGGCGGCCTCCAGCGGGAGATTCAACATGGCGGCTGCCCAGGTTATAGGCATAGGACGATGTCAACTTCGCCGTTTTTCTGGTAAGTTTATTACCGGCAATTTATGCCGTCAAGATACAACGATTCCTTGTACACCGCTCGTCATTTCTGTATATCACAAAGCATTTGCCGGCTGATGATTTATGTCACAGCAGTCAAAATAGCCCATGTTGTTGTTGTTGTATGCAATAACATGTGCGAGGTGAATGTACGCATTGGGGGAGGAAAACGATCTCAAAATTCGCCCAAACACATATGACGATGCCCTATTTTTGTCGATACTACTTTCAAGCATTTGACACTGACATTATCCAACCGCCTGGTTCTTTAGAAAAAAAATCTAAAATGCCAGTAATAGTCCTGTGTGCAGATGGGGGGGGGGGAGCAGTTGCCACACTCAAGAATATTTCGCTCTTATGGAGACAGACAGTTTGACTGGTGGAGGAAGCTGGAGTACTCAGAGAACCACCGGGATTGGGGGAGGGGAAGATGGGGGGGTATTTTAGTTCGGTTGCATTTCTTGGGATGCATTTGATTTTTATATTTATTGTTTCTCAAAACTCGTGTCTTTGCTAATTGCTAATGTTTACAATCCTCCGGATTTTGTCAAAATATATCCAATTGCCCGAAAAATTTTAATAATAAATTCTATCATGATTATGCACAATGTCTGTACACGGGTTCGTGCTCCTAGTATCTAATATTCTCAAATCATATGAATTCCCAATTCAATTTTCATATCTGTACCATACTAAATTTTCTGATTCTGCAGTAGCTGTACATTTTTCAGCAGAGTGAATTAAAATTAATTATTGAATATACCCAATGAATTACTGGACTCAAGTCTTAAGTTTAATCTACCGCTGTTGACAAACATATGTTTGCAAAATTTTGTGGCAGTTAATTGGCAGCTGTTGCCCATGACACAAACTTGTCACAAATCTCTTGGGAGTAATGCAGTTTAAAATCCAGCTAGTATGTTGTTCCTAAATACACTCCATGTCTGCACACTTCATCGATCATTGATTAAAATGGTCTATGTCTATCTTACATGTATATGTATTACTGAGTAATTAGAATAATATATTTTATAGAGAGCTTAATTTAATAGTGACTAATCTATTGTTATGTATGAAACAACCCATTGAACAGAGACACCTCAAGACCTATCACATCAACAACTATCGACATAGGGAATTAGTGTGTTGGGGGAAGGGTGATGAATAAAGTGATAATGTTAAAATGTAATTTCAAATGAAAATTAACCCATCAGAAAAACTGCAAATGAAAGAACAATTCAAACAGTGTCAATGATTTTTTTTTTCAACTGAGACAAAGTAAAAAGCATTTTACATTTGTGGTTTCTTTTAATTTATTGTTTTGAAATTGTTCTGATATAAATGATGTACTGCTAGAATAAAAGATCAGTTTTCCCCATGATAACTTTGTTCCCTTTTAATTTGGTACCAATTTCAATTAACATTTTATATGGTCATTTATCATTTCCATTTCTTTATTTACAGGCAGTCATCTTTGACCATTGCTTCAACACCATGATAGTTTTCAGTATTAATTCCACTGGTATGTATGAACAAATTTCACACATACATGATATATTATTTAATTATAGCCCGGTAAAATCTCATTGATACATAATCATGACAATTAAAGAAGTCTGAGCAGACACATGTATTAAGTGTCAAACACTATTCTTTATTTTTCTTGTTTTTACATATCATACCCAATCAATTGATCCAAATTTATCATTTGCCTACAGGCAACAGTAGTACATCATATAACAATTTTGGCTTTCAACTCCGAACACTCTTTCCATCAGCAAATGATCCTAATAATTTGGCAAATGCAAATTATTTATCCGGCCACATAATCTCGGTTGCAAAATATTCATTCCGTAAGTTACAAGGACATTGGAAATAATACACTATATTACAACTTTTTATTCTTGTTCAATTTCTAGGTCATAATCAGGTGTGCCAGTTTGATGATTGCAGTACAACTACATGTCACCTTCATGGGCATCCACCGACCTTTGTCAGTCCTGAGGCACCAGCTTGATGGAACTATTGTCTGAATTCCAGCAAATGAAAAGTTGTAATAATATAGAACAAACAATAAATAATACTATCTGATAGTTATGTTTCTTGCTGGTCCACACCAGTAATGTATTCAGTATTCTACAATATATTAGAGACCATGATAAGACAGTCAATATGTATCATATAGTGGTAAATGTCTTAGAGACCCATACAGTGGAACATTGATATAAGCTCGCATAAATATGATGTCGCAAAAGTCCACTTGCTTATCTCACTTACATATATGTTGATTATTGTGATTGAATCCAACACTCTTCAACAGCTTAAGGGAAAAAATAGCATGATTTCAGATGACACTAAGGTAAGCCAACCACAGGAGTGACATAACTGGGTACATAGTGAATTTCAGGAGTTAGGATAGGAAGGTAAATGAACATCACAAGCACGAATCTGTTATGTAATTTATCATCTTAAATTATGGATACATGTACATATTACTTGTGTTCTTCTGTATGTGGTTGACATGTACAGATTTTGAATAAAAGAAATTGCCTTTGTCTTCTTGACTTAAAGGGTTTCTATACTTGGAAAATAGTCTTTGTGTCTGGTCAAAGATCCCAAGAAGTTTATTTTTTATTTTTTTGAAGAGCCCCAATTCAGGAAACTGAAATATGCAGAGTCATAGGATCTGATATCAAAACTATTCCAACAGCTAACAGCATTTTACAGACACATCCAATGTTGGCATCAAGGGGAATAATTATGCTGAAAATTTTGTGGAAAAAGTATCTGCATTCACCATGTTCACACAAACCCAAAACTAACAGCTTCTAATCTTTTCCGTCAAAATATTCCAAGCTGGGACCGCTATCAATCAAAACTAGTTGGCAGAGATTTGATAAACTTGTGATCAATGGGTAATTGGTTTGATACATGTAGAGACCAGTAGTGTATTGGTGGCCTGATCTGAACTATCAAGAATCATAATACATATTAATACGAAGTGCGACATCATATGTCACAAGTCTGACTGGTTATCCTACTACTGCCCGGTGTTGTTAATTTTCAGTTTTCTTAAGGAGGGAGGGAAGAGGGAGGGAAGAGGGAGTGGGGGCGGTAATGCTGAAATAGATTTGCTAGTGTCCACTGTGCTAACAATAGCTTTGCCTCAGTTCAGTATGATATATGCCGAGTCTATTTTTAACAGCAGCTGGAATCTGCCTTACCTAAGATTCCCCAAGCAGAACGATAGGTACATTGATGCATGAATCCTGAATGAAATTTACAGTTTGTACTTTTCCTAATTTCCGACCTATGGCTACAGCGTGGAGAAAGTTTTAATCAGTGATATTTGGACTATTTTTAACTTATGTTCCCAAAATTACCTTCAATGTTAGCATAATTGTCCCCTTCTTCACATAATTTGATACTATTTATCGCTAGTTAAAAATATGCCCCATGCTGTAGATACAGGCAGGAGACAGGTAGATCACAGACCACAAATTTACACTGGGAGTTGGGCATCAATGCACCTGTCTAAGAATTAAAGTTGGAAAGGGGAGAATTGGAGAGCATGATGTTGGACTGTTCTATTTCCATGTATCTGATATTATCCACAAAATCCCATTCTACATATCAATATTGTTACTATAACAATTCTTAACTTTCATGTGACTATAATCCAGTGCCCCAAATAGTACTTGCAATTCTTTTGAGTCAAGGAATAATGCCTGGCATTGCTGTTGAGCTAGAAACCGTCCTTGATAAATTGTCCACCTGCCTGACACACACAAGTATTACGGTGCAGGTGGTCATTTATATGTGTAAAAGTCTGTATGCCAGATTTGTAGCTGATATCCAGTTTGAACTGTAATACATCCTCTTGTGTCCTGTTGTATCATCTTGTATCGATAAAGTGCTGATGTGGCAGAATCCGTGACCTGCAGGTTGGAAAACAATGATATACCGGTTCATTTTGTAGTGTCAGAACTCATATAGAAAACATCATTACCGGTACATGATAAGTCGAGGGCAAAATTAGAGAATGTATACTATGAAAACTTAATCCAGTCTATGTAGAAAGCAAATCATGAAAAATGATAAAATTTGTGATGGATCTTAATTGGCCATGAATGGATAGTAACTCAACCATGTTTATTTAATGGATTTAGTCACATATAAGCATGACAAGAAGCTGTGAAATTAGTATATGATTGTATTACATGAATAACGTCTCAATGAAGCAATGTTTTGTTGAAGGGATTCATATCGTAATCAGCCAGTAGCTGTATTTTGAATAAAGAAGTTGTTCCATAAGTTTGCGAAAGAAATAGATCCCAATAGAAATTTAAAAACGTGGCCTAGTCAATTGCTTTCCTTTTTAACAATATACAAAAAACATTATTTTTTGTGTGTTTTTCATCAATAACTATTATGATGATGAATGTGCAGGCTTGAAATATCGTATAATTATAGTATTCCTATTATAGTATCTTGATATTATAAAATACCATAGAATCATAATATTAGTAGAATGAATACATACCTGGTATCAGCTGGATTAGAGATTGTGAGGCAATGTGTCACAGTGTGGCTGCCAATAAATGGAGAGAAAAAGATTTTGGTACAATGTTATATTTATATGGTGTGACGGTAAAAGTAACCTTAAACAAAATTAGCATTACAAATATGTGAGGGGTGGTGCCAACTTTATGTACTGCAGCCCATAAATCAATCAAGAATTAATTTTAATTCACTCTGAAATGTTGACTGCTTACTAGCTGGCGGATCGGAAACCTTTACAACTGGTACAGAGATACATGTGGTTTGAGAAACAACAAACTATGATTTGATGCTTATTAAATCTTTTATACATGAAATGCATCCAAAGTTGCACCCCAAACTATTTTGACTGCTGTGACATAAATCATTAGCCGGCAAATGCTTTGTGATATACAGAAATGACGAGCGGTGTACCAGGAATTGCTACATCATGACGGCATAAATTGCCGGTAGTAAACTTACCAGAAAAACGGCGAAGTTGACATCGTCCTATGCCTATAACCTGGGCAGCCGCCATGTTGAATCTCCCGCTGGAGGCTGCCATTCGACGGCCCGTGCCAGACTAGTCCGGTACCCAGCTCCCATAATGCACTGCGGCGTAATGGGAGTCATTGGCCATCGAATGGCAGCCTCCAGCGGGAGATTCAACATGGCGGCTGCCCAGTTCAAGTTCAAGTTCAAGTAAATTTTATTTAAAGACGAGGGAGTGTTTAACATAAAAACATTAGCTCTGGAGAGCTATTGGTCGTCTATAAAACATAATATGAAATAAATAAAATTTAAAGTAGGCCGACCATCGAATTACCAAAGCAATAGAGGCCTACTTTAAATTATATTTATTACATATTAGTATTAGGCTACGGGTGAGGCTATATTTATTTTATATTTTAAGCTAAAACAAATAAGACTGATTGGTAAAATATACGATTTTAGGTAACACCTATACAGAGTCAGACTTACAAATGTAGCCTATATGACACTGAGCAGGACTCTACAAACAGCTACCTCTCGGCTGACATCATATACCATAACATTTTACCTGTATTATTTGAGACCCTGGGCAGACTATGATAACAAGTGGTCTAACTAGCACTGCACTGATTGATTTAAATTCGAGCCTCCATTAAATGCACTGGGATTGGTTTCTCTCTGTTTAGAGTGGAGACGTTCTCCTTATGTCAGAATTTGCTCCAAAGCTGTCAGTGCACTTTGACCTTAGGAGCTATGCAATCTGATGCTATGAGAATGAAGCAAAGATAGCCCGGTGATATATTGTCACGCTGTTGTCCACACACACTTTCATGGAGAGAAACCACACCAGTTGAAAGAACTTGGTAGGCCCTACACATAAGATAAGATAAGATACTTTATTTATTGTCGGTTTTCACAAACAGTAAAACATTAGCGCACTAAGGAGCTATTATCACCGAAAGTCCCAGTATAAGGGTCAGACGAAGAAGTTATCACAACTGGCACTATTCTATATGTTCCTGCACATTGTCCTTTGGCTGTCATCCAAATTTTAATAGACTTCATCAGTTTCAGCAATGACATTATTTTAAAAGTGGCACCGTGTGTGTCTTTCTATGGTGTGGTAGCCTGAGCACCATACGTATGCTATATAAGTTTTGACAACAGCCTCTAATGATAAGAAATTCAGATATACTGACAAACCCACCATTTTATATGCCCGTCAAAATAAGAGGTTGTATATTACAATCACAACTTCTCTCCACCTTGTTCATCTGTTAGCTTTTGTTAGTTGCGATATCTCCATTTCCAGGTGATCAGGGAAGTGATGTTATGGTGAATGGTTCCGCAAACTTGATTTGACAGTGTTTAAGGACAACCACACTCTAATTAAAATTAAATGCTATCTGCTCCCTCATTTGGATATGTACATAGCTTGAGGAGCATTGATAAGATATAGATTTATCAAGACTGGGAGAACCTAATCTGCATAACCTAAAAATAAAAACACAAAAAATACCCATTTTACATGGAATAAATTACATCACATCCCTGGTTTAGGGATTGGTAACACACTTTGAGTGTACCTTATCAATGGGGCAAAGAGGAACCCTATTCATTATGAGGTGAAAGGTCCAGGTGGCTGTGTCCGAAAATCAGTACATCATTAAAACTTGTTATGTTTACAGATGTTGATTGCTATGACGTAGAAGGAGCCTAATGATTTTTACTCCGGATCTATTATTACAGTGGCATACGTATTTCACATTTTATTTATTACATATTGCAAAATAATGTAATGATTAGGAATGACCCACAGATTCAGATTTCAAATGTAAACTATATGACACTGAGCATGATTCAGTTTCTTCCAGATAATGTACAAAAATTGACCTTGACAAGTCGTGTGTGCATGCCAAAGTAATAATATTAGTAGATATGGTTCTTCATTTTGGTTTCACCTGTGTATCAGAATTTGGTACATTTAACACATGACAGTGTGACTAACGTCACAGGACCTACGAAGTAGGAATTAAGAGGTTTATAGGTCACCTAAGTATGTCAAATTTTCATCAAAAGTAGGTCAGAACTTGCTGGTAACATTCCCCTAATGCACGTTCATGCCAAAAATCAAGGTTCTAATGTCAACGGTTCTCCTTATTTTGCCGGAGAAAGGATTCGGATGGACTAACTAACCGACTCACTCATTACCGGACAATTTGCAAATGAGAGCCTACTTCGTAGGAATAGAACGAATAGAACCAAGAAGAACCAAGATTTCGAAGAGTTCAGGGATGTGTATTGTGTACCTCGAACATTGATATTCAATTCGCTGTGTGCTGTCTGCGATTTCTTGAATTCCTGGAAATACAGTGGTACAAACGTTTGGTTATACTTCACCCATGGGAAATTAAAAGCCTATTCATTCGGAGGTGAAACGGTGACGGCAAATGTTACATTTAACATCTAGAGTATTTGGAGGAGGGAAAGCATTCAGAAAGTGTTGTTTCATCACTTTTAAGTGTTGGATGCAACAGCTTAAAATGTTGCATTTAACATTACGTCAATGGATAAATAAAATGGAGAAGTATTCGATTTAGATTATTCTACGAAGAAAATATTGCTACTGAATTTACAGTGAAGTTAGTATTACCACCGAATGAGGATGTGATATTTTTTTATTTTATCAATTTTATTTTATTCCAGCCCGAAGAGACCCAAAAGAGTGAAATTCATTTATATCAGGCAAATACATGTTTAGTCGATTGAAATTAAAATGGCCAAATAAAAGATGGTACATCCTTAGAATGACATCTAACCAGGACTGTGACAGAATTACATTTTGGTTACAAAATTTCGTGGAATTCATCTTGATGAACCGAAAGGTCTGTTAAAAATTCGTTCTTGAAATAGCAGTACTCCCTAAAAAACTTGAGTGAACTGTTCCACTCAAGTTTGGGTGAAATGAACCTGTTCACTCAGACTTGAGTTACTTTTCACTCAACTTGAGTGGGATCAATTTCCACACCTATGCTGGAGTGAATGTCACTCAAGTTGAGTGCATTTAACTCAAGTTCAGTGGAAAGCAACTCAAGTTGAGTGAAAATCTCACTCAAGTATTGAGTGGGATCAATTTTCACGCTTTAATACTTGAGTGAAATTTCACTCAACTTTTTTTAGCGAGTACTGTAGTGCAGATTGGTGAGATATAACTTTAATCAAGTAGGATATATTTCAAGAAGGTTATGAAACTTATTGATGTTATACAAATTGTTTTGTATACGCCACCTTGCAGATCAGCGAAGACTATTATTCACTGTTTACAGTCATGACAGTGTAGGCCTAATGTTTTTGTGACTGCATTTCCCCTTCAGACATTTTCGCCTGTGGATATTTCCGCCTTCCCATATATTTTCGTACTATGACTGTACAAATCTGTAAATATTGACAACAATTTGGAGATTTTTTTCTTGTTTTCAATTAGCTTTTTAGGCATTATTAAAAATGTTGTAACAAAGTTAAAATTAAAAAAAAAAATTTAATGATCATATTTCTATTTGTATTACTTCAAATTAATGACTGAGAATATTTCTTGGTTTAAAATGAAGACAAAATAGACATTGTTGCATATTTTGTGGCAAATATATTAATATTCAGTTTATAATTGTAAACACCAATTTAAATAATTACTTGAATCAGCACATTTATTGCTTAATTTTTTTTTTGGTCAAACTTTTATTCTGTATTCCTGTTACACTTAACACCCCCAAAGTCCAGGGTCCCTGGGGAGTGGGGCTTATTAAAGTAATTTCTATCCCTATGTAAAAGCTATTGTTTACTTATTTTCATCCCGAGTTAGCCTGCTGTTTGAGTAGAATCAATCAGTGCTTGACGCAAGGAAATTCATTGTTCACTTTATCTTTGGAACCACTGATTCAAATACCAATGAACCATCCTTGCACCTTTATTATTTTTGTTTTATTATTTTTGTTTTTGCACCTTTGTTATTTATCATTATTTATTTATTTATTTATTTATTCATTTATTTATTTATTTATATATTTAGCGCTGGAAAAGATATTAAAAGAAAACAAAGAAATGTACCGCGAAATCCAAATAAAACATTGAGTTGATGGGCCGCGAAATCCGAATGGGAAGCGGCCCTTAAACTACAATTTCAATCAATCAATTGCACCTTTATTGACTTATTATAGAAATTAAGAATAAAGAAAGCTCCAATTTCTTTTTGTTAATATTCCAACTCTGTTACACGTTACATTTGTATGAAGTCATAGGAAGCCAAAGGGAAATATCCGCTTCGAGATTCTGTTTTCGGCGGAGCTAAACGTGGAATGAATTACGTTGTTACATGACTGAGGTACTTGTGTAAATGTTATTAGCCCTTAGAACAAACCAAAACACAATTTATCACTAGAAATGCAACAAAAAGCGAACACTTGCGTGTGGCGGAACGTAACGAATTCAAGGGCCGTAACTCATGAACGTTTCTTTGTAGTCATGGTTGCAACTCCATGGTTGTGCGGAGTGCCCGGAAGTGCTTCGGTGACAACAACAACGCTTTTGCTCTTCCTACGTTTTACGATTTCTCTAAATAAGCCCGATCCTAAGGCCGGCGTTTGAAAATTCGAAAGACCCTTGCAGAAGGAGAAAAAAAACACAGGTGTAAACATGAATTGCAAGTATTTATTTTCTCGTCTCACCGAGACGAGAAACATGTCAGCCTCCAGTCGATGACGTTTACGTTGACAACGCGTCGAACGACAGGCTCCGCCCACATTGAGGAAAAAGGTGGGATCGTCAGTATGTTTGAATTGTTGTTGTTGTTGTTTTCTGGATTTCTTACCAATAAGCCCGACCTAAGGCCGGCTTCGCCGGCCTATTAGGTCGGCCTATTAACAATAACAGAAACAAGACCTGGACATATATGTACACAAACGACAATAGACGAAGCAGAACAAAATTGCAGCACATTCATGCGATTAGATAAAACTGGTATACTTTGTTAAGACATAACGTTCTAACACACTACATAAAAGTCGTATATATTGAGGATTAAATATTATTGATAAGAATATATCACATAACTTAAAAGATATGAGTGATACATATAAGAACTAGCATGCAAACATATTTATCTATAATATACGATAAAAGCATAACGCATTCGGACAAGTACATATACAAACGAGTAATTTTACATCACATTGTGTTTACGAATGGACAAGATGACTATCTGCACATAGTAGGTTAGTGGCAGGAACAAGCGATGCATGAGCATGTTTTCCCATTCCATGACTGTATAAGCCTGGTAAATTGATTCAAGCTGGTAGCAGCTCTCATGCTATTAGGGAGCTCGTTCCATAGTTTGGCTGCAGCGTAACTAAAACTGCGGATACCATACCTTGTCGTCTTGACTCTTGGAATATCCAAGATATTTACATATCTGAAAGAGTATGACGAATCTTTCAGAGCAACAAGATCCTGAAGATATAAGGGGCTATTTCTATGCAATAATTTGAAAACCTCCAGCGCCATTAACCGTATACGGCGGATTCTTAATGATGGTAGGTTAGACAGTTCTAGGAGCTCATCATAACATTTTTCGTTATCTCCAAAGATAAAACGGATAGCACGCTCCTGAATCTTCTCTAATTTTTTAGTACATGCCTCATTGCAAAAGTGCCAAGTGAGAGGACAGTAATTAAAATTTGATAGGATAAAAGAATGATATATTGCAAGTTTCCCCGATTTCGATAGGTGATTTCCTATTCGTTTTAGAACATTTAGCTGTCTGGAGGCTTTCTTACACAAATCTGAGATATGGGAGTTGAAGTTTAACTGGAAGTCTAAGGACACACCCAGTAGTTTGACTTCCTTAGTGCATACAACTTCAGAGTCTCCCAAGTTAAATGTTATATTTTTGTCATGTGTCTTTTTGCCGATGGCAAACGCCTGGAACTTATCTGGGTTGGCTTTCATTTTGTTATCGGAGAACCACTTGATAAGTATATGACTATCCTCTTCGAGGATTTTAATCAACATTTCTAGGTTTACATGTGCATACGAGAGAGTATTATCATCGGCGTAGTTGTACAAGTCACTGCGTTCAACAAAAAGGAATATATCATTCAAGAAGATGTTGAACAGTACAGGTCCTAGGATTGATCCTTGTGGGACACCTTTAGAAATGGATTTCCATGAGCTGACGAAGGAATTAAGTCGAACACATTGTTTTCTATTTCCTAAGTAGTTACCTATCAATGAAACAGAGTTTTGTGTTAATCCATAGGCTTTAAGTTTAAGTAGGAGTAAATCATTAGGCAAACAGTCAAAGGCTTTTGAAAGGTCCATAAGGATCGCTGCGGCATATCTATTGTTATCCAAAGCCTTCTTCCAGTCCTCAATTATTTTAAGGAGCACAGTTTGGCATCCATAGCCACGTCTAAATGCAGATAAATGCGGTTGGAAATGGTTAGTCTCAAAGTACGTCACCAGTTGCGAGTTTATAGCCCTTTCAAATATTTTGGAAACAACAGGAAGTACACTAACCGGGCGATAATTTTCCTTTTCCAATTTACTATTTTTCTTGTGGATGGGGACAACTTCAGCTAGCTTCAACTGATCCGGGAAATTTCCTGTGTGTATGGATCGGTTAATCAGCTCAGTGATGGGGTGAGAAATCCCATCCTTAGCAAATTTGAGTATCTTAGCAGAAAGCCCATCATGTCCAGTAGACTTCTTTATCCCTATCTTATCTATCTCTTTTTGAACAAACATTTCCGATACCGCTTCGAACTCCAGTGAGCAATTTGATGGAGCAGATGAGTTTATTTTTTGAATACTGGGATGGGTTTCGTGACTGGGGTCGAAATTCGTGCCGATGTTCTTGGCAACGTTAACAAAATAATCGTTCATAATCTCACCAACTTCTTCTTGTTTATTAATTATATTATCGTTCTCTTTCAGGATAATAGTATCACTGCCTATAACCCCTTTATTGGTTAGGAAAGGTTTGATTGTTGGCCAGAAATCAGTTGATTTAGGGCCACCTTCACATCTCTCCATAAAGTAGGTTTTGATAGATTGCCTTCTGATTTTTGTGACATAATTTCGTTGAGTTCTGTAAAGATTCCAGTTGGCAGTAGACCTGACTTTAATATATCTATTGTAAAACATCCGCTTCTTAAAAATTGCTTTACGGAGTTTCTGATTCATGAAAGGGGCCGATTGTTTTCTTGGTTTGCGCCTCTTCATTGGAACATGTCTGTCAACTACCTCCATTAACATTTTCTCATGGGCCCAATATACGTCATTAATATCATCAAAAATGTGGGCCACGTGAAAAGGAGTGTGACTTAGGTCTTCCAGAAAGTGGCTCTGGTCGAATTCCTTAAAACTTCTATAATTCTTCAGTTTGTTGTCTTTGACTGATATTAGACCTCTCAGTTGAGTAGAAATCAAATTATGGACATCACTTACTCCACAACTGAAATTGGATTTATTGCAACAAGAATGTGGCTTGTTAGTTAAAATAACATCCACTAGTGAGGGTGGTGCTTCCTTTGTAAAACAAGTAGCACCTTGTACTATATTTGTAAGATCGAAAACATCACAGATATCAGCTAACGTTTTACTTTTTTCAGGAATTAGCAAGTCATAGTTTAGATCACCAATTGCCAGGATATTATCATAACTGGCGGTTAGTCTATCAACATGAGAATAAAAGTCAGTAGTAAAGGTGGTGTTCGTTAAAGATGGTGGTTTATACATACCACAAATCATCCATTTGCTTGAGTTCAAACCAACCTCCACACATATTGATTCAATATCACTGAACTCCAGGGGTTTTCGTCTGTCACAGGGTAAGTCTGTCCGTAAATACGCGACAAGACCGCCTCCATTTCGTGTACGATCCGCCCTCCAGAGATGATAACCGACAACTTTAAATTGGGCGTCAGTGAAAGAATCGTCTATTTTAGTTTCGGCTATAAACAACATATCCACAATGTTATCCATAAGTAGCTCCTTGATACAGCTAAACTTGTATCTCATACTATTTATGTTCAGATATGCTACTTGGAATTGTCTGGGATTTTTGTTACGAGCTTGGCGTATCTGGGAAAAGAAATCATAATCACAAGTATCATTCGTCGATACACTTTCGACGTCAGTGGCGTCATCAGATGACGTATTCGAGATATCAAAGTCGGGGTCCTCATTGAGAGAAATTTGTGTAGATCCAAGTGAGATGTGGGAACAGTCATGAAAAGGCAGGGTCCCACTTTGAGTAGTTCCACTAGAGACCTGAGAGCAAGTCAGCAGGTCATGTGCACTTGCACCACTGAGTATAGATCCATTTGATATGGCAGAGCAGTCTTGAAAAGGAAATTGGAAACTGTCATATAAATGGCATTTGGTACAAGACCAGTTGAAGTTTGCCAAATTTTGGAATTGTAGATATTGTTGGCTGGAGATGTTATTGCATTTTATGTGGGACCAGAGATCACAGCTATCGCATAATATAGCACGGTGGTTCTTAGCCACAGGTCGGCCACATATACTACAGGGGCATTTCACCGGTCCAGGGTTAGTACATTCCCCACACAATAGTATGTTGATCAGGATCAGTAAGGATTTCACCGGAGGGTTATATCTACCCATGTACTTTTTTGGTCGGCTGCATTTCGCAGTCAAAGGCAAGTAAGTAGGAAAAAGGTTGGTAAGGGCTATTTTGGCCGAGCCCGCTGTCATTGCCTCCCATTCCGTAGAGAGAATATAGTTAGATACCTGGCTCGGGTGTAGGTCCGTAAGAATTGGCTGGTTATACTGGAAAAGTTGGCACACAAGTATGTAGAAACTTAGGGCAGTGATGGCACCAATAATACCGGACGTCATAATGTACTTCACTAGGGGGGTTAGGACTATATCTGGAATCGACAACCCGTCACAGGGGGGTTCGGATAATGTATGGTAAAAACCGTTGACGACAAAATGTTACCACCAGATTTACAGACGAGTGCAGTGAGTATCCGTGTTTACTCACGTTGATACACGAGGAGTTGAAACATGTAGGAAGCAGAAACGATCGTGCCGGTATTCCACGTTGTCTACAGCACAGTGTTGTTGTTGTCCACGACACGACTTGAATAGCGTCCCTAGCAACCGGGAGAGATTGGTAAAAATACACGCTAGAGGTTGGATTTTGATAGCTGAAACGTCTGATAATGGCTCATAAGAATAATGGATCCAGTAATACACGTACCGTGCATAATATAAAGCCACATAGGCGATAAAACTTCGTTGAACTTGAAAATAATCGAGAGCTAAAAATCACTGTGTCCTACATTGGCCGCCATCTTGTACTCCTTGTACATGCTTGTATGCCCAGGTTATAGGCATAGGACGATGTCAACTTCGCCGTTTTTCTGGTAAGTTTACTACCGGCAATTTATGCCGTCATGATGTAGCGATTCCTGGTACACCGCTCGTCATTTCTGTATATCACAAAGCATTTGCCGGCTGATGATTTTTGTCACAGCAGTGAAACTAGCCCATGTTGTTGTTGTTGCATGCAATAACATGTGCGAGGTAAATGCACTCACTTGAGAAAGAAACTATCTCAAAAAGCGCCCAAATACCAATACAATGGACGACTTATATTTTCTGATAATATTATCAAGTATTTGAAGTTACCAGCGGCCTTGATTTTTTAAGAAAAATCCTAACTTCTGTGAATCAATTCAATTTCATTGGAGGAGGGGGGCGTGACTGGGGGGGGGGGGTATTTTAGTTTGGGGTGCAACTTCGGATGTATTTCATGTATAAAAGATTTAATAAGCATCAAATCATAGTTTGTTGTTTCTCAAACCACATCTGTACCAGCTGTAAAGGTTTCCATCCTCCAGCTAGTAAGCAGTCAATATTTCAGAGTAAATTAATTCTGGATTGATTTATGGGCTGCAGCACATAAAGTTGGCACCACTCCCCACATATTTGTTATGCTAAGTTTTGTTTAAGGTTACTTTTACCGTTACACCATATAAATATAACATTGTACCAAAATCCTTCTCTCTCCATTTATTGGCAGCCACACTGTGACACATAATGCCACAAAATCCCTAATCCAGCTGGTACCAGGTATGTATTCATCCTACTAATATTACGATTCTATGGTATTTTATAATATCAAGATACTATGATATGAATACTATAATTATATGATATTTCAAGTCTGCACATTCACCATCATAATAGTTATTGATGAAAAACAAAAAAAATGATATTTTTGTATATTGTTAAAAAGGAAAGCAATTGACTGAGTAGGCCACGTTTTTAAATTTCTAATTGCAGGGGCGTCGCTAGGGGGGGGTCGTCAGGTGCGAACGACCCCCCCTTGGACGCGCCAAAAAAAAAAGAAAAAAGAAAAAGCTAAAAGCAGAAAACGAAAACAAAACAAACAAAAGGGAAAAGAATGAAATAAAAAATGTCCGTCTCCAGAAACGTAAGCATGCTTCGTTCCAGTAGTGACGCGTCAGTTCGCTCAACAATGGGCTCACCGCGACTTTCCGCTTTGGCGCTCATGAATTTCCGCTTTGGCGCTCATGAGTATACGCTTTGGCGCTCATGAGTATACGCTTTGGCGCTCATGATGGTCATAAAGTGGATTATGAAAGAGCTGTATCTCTGTTCATAAGACTCCACCTCAGGAAGTCAAATGGAGTCCGGCATATTCTTCAATATCGATGCGGGTTTATGCGAAACAGATGTGAAAATAGAACCATAAATCTATATACATTGTGTTCAGATTTGTTTCAGTAAAAACGCGAAAAACGCATCTCCGGCAACCGGAGACTCCGGGGCTTCCGGGACCTAGGCGGCCCCTGGACCCTCGGCTGTCAGGATCGCTTAGCTTTGTGTAAATGAATCGCTATCATATTGGTTCTATAATGTTCCATGATGGCCGTTTTTTATATGTTTTTTTTCATGTGTTAAATATAACTAGAAAGTCAAATGGATTCAGGCATGAAGTATGATTTTTTCAATATCGATATGTGCTTAAAAATGCGAAACATACGTGAAAATAGAACCATAAATCTGCATACATTATGTTCGAATTTATTTCTGGGAAAACGCTTAGAACGCATCTCTGGAGATCTGGAACTAAGGAGCTTCCGGGCCTAAGCGGCCCGTGGACCCTCGCCTGTTGGGCTGTGAGGATTTTCTTGTTTTATCTTTGTGTGAATGAATCGTATCGGTAGGCATATTGGTTTCCCTCCCAAGAACTAAAAGTCATCGTTTTGAATGTTATAAATATACCTAGAACGTCAAATGAATGCAGACATGAGGTGCGATTTTTTTCAATATCGATGCATGCTTATAATTGCGTGAAAATAGAATCATAAATCGTGAAAATAGAATCATAAATGTGCATGCAGTATGATCAGTTTTATTTCCGGAAAAGCGTTCAGAACGCATCTCCGGCGATCTATAGGACTCCGGAGCTTACGGGGCCTAGGCGGCCCCTGGACCCCCGCTTGTTGGGCTGTGATAGTGGGCCCTCCACTTTCAATTACGTTCCGACGCCACTAGGTTAGCCTACGAGGTATATCGGTTCAAAGCATTATTATTGTGTTTTCAAAATAAGAGAATAAAATATAACACTGATATTTGACAAATGATGTGAGTAGTGTATACTGAGCAGAATTACGCACATTTCACCCGGATGTAACTATGACGTCACAACTGGTTGGTTTTGTAACGAGGCTTTTGATTGGTTGAGGTGTAAGTGTGAGGTTGAATTTGATTGGTTGAGGTGTCGTCCCTGTTGTAAAGCAAGAGGGTGGGTGTCGTCCCTGTTGTAAAGCAAGATGGCGGCGTGGTTCGGTGATGTTCGGGTGTGTTCGGTGTGGTTCGGAGATGTTCGGGTGTGTTCGGGTGTGTTCGGGCATGGTGGAAAGCAAGATGTCGGTTGTCGGTGCTGTTGTAAAGCAAGATGGCGGTTGTCGTCCCTGTTGTAAAGGAAAATGGTGGCTGTGGGCCCTGTTGTAAAGCAAGATGTCGGAGTGGGTTCGTGAATGTTCGGGAATGGGGTGAAAAACATATAAAAGTAGGTGATTTTTAGTGAATGGGTTATAATCATTGGACTACTTTGGGAAGTTTTTTCACCACTGACCTGATTTGCCTGCCTGCCTGCCTGCTTGTCCAGCCAGCTTGCCTGATCCGTTCCAGCTCCTGCCTGACCTGTTCCTGTCTCACCTGTAACCACCCAACCAGCCAGCCAGCCTGCTCCTGCCTGCCTACTTGTCCAGCCAGCCTGCCTGATCAGCTCCTGCCTTACCTCTAACCAGCCACCCTGCCCCGTGTGTTTGGAAGCATGATACGTGGAGAACATTTTCCCTTTGACCCAGCAGTCCCTCCTGTAGAAGTTTTGCCTGAAGACGAGCGTGTGAGGCAGCTTTATCAACGACACTGGCCTACCATACGCCATTGTTTTCACCGTAACCGTCGTCTATTGGATTTGTATAACTTTCGACTGGAAGACTTCACGTATTTGTCTACTTACGCTGAGAGCATATTCAGAGACCAGGTGACAGCGTTCAAGTTGAATATGACATTTGGGTATATTTTACGGCAGAAGAACACGGACCAGCTGCGGTATTATTACCCGAGTAATAATACGTATGTGTTTGACCAGCCGTTCACCATAACGGAAGACATTTCCCTGCAGCCACTGCTTGAACAATTGATTACGTTGGATCCGTTGCAATGGGCCCTGTTGCAACGTCCCAATTCCGAATGGCTTGTGGAAAGGGTGACCAACGTCACATTTTTCGTCACGAAAATGAGAGATCATCCTATCGGTGCTCCTGTACTACTCCCTCCTTGGCTGCTTCATGGACGCGGGCTGTATGCATTAACGCGAGGGGCACATGGGCCTTACAAAGACCGGAAATGTTTGTTTCGGTGTTTGGCCGTACATGTGGACGAGTGTAATCCCAGGAGTTGTGACACAGTGGCCAATCACTATTGGCAACAGTACTTAGAGCAGCAAGACATGGATGAGCGGCACTTCCGTGGCGTTCCTTTTAAGAATTTGGATGACGTGGAAACCTTGTTCCAGATCAATATCTTTGTATACCGATTACAACGGGAGGAGGACGATACATTGGTGGCTGAATTGGTGCGTCGTTCCACAGAACGGTACGCTTCTACCATGAAAGTGAATGTGTTCGACTACAATGGCGTGAGTCATTTTTCGTTGATACACAATATGAGCCAGTATTGTGAGTCTTTCAGTTGCGCCCAATGCCATCGGGTGTTTCACCGTACTTCCAACTTACATCGACACGAGAAGAGTTGTACGAACGCTGTGAAGCGCGTCTATGCTGGTGGTGTGTATCATAATACGCCTACTATTTTCGAGGAACTGGCCGATGAGGGTTTGATCATACCGGAGGCGGACCGTTATTTTCCCTACCGGGCGTGTTATGATTTTGAGGCCTTGTTGGAGCCCATGGACTTGTTTTCAGCCAAAACACAGTTTACGCAGCGCCATATTCCCCTCAGTGTGAGCATTTCCAGCAACGTACCTGGCTATGACGCTGCACCGGTCTGTTTCGTGTCTACCGGGGATGCCCATGAGTTAATCTCCCGCATGATGGGATATTTAGAGGAAGTCAGCGCGGCCAGTACGGAATTGTTGGTGTGTAAGTTCCAGGACATACTGGACCAACTGGACGATCGGATTCCTATACCGGGTGTAGCGTTTAGTGATGATGAAGAGTCGGAGTCGGAGTCGGAGTCGGAGCCCATGCAGTCGCAGGATGTGCCTTTACCCAAACCCTATGCGGAGAAATTGAAAGCGCGCTTCTTACAATACCTAGGCCAGTTACCGGTGCTGGGGTTCAACTCGGGGCGCTATGATTTGAACATGGTGAAGGAATTTCTCTACCCTTACTTGGCCCAGGCGAATACCCTCAAGTCGGTCATCAAGAAGATCAATAATCATATGGCCCTGACTACCACATCACTCCGTTTCCTGGATGTACGCAACTACTTAGCGCCTAATTATAGTTATGATCAGTGGGTGAAGGCGTATGACTGTTCACAAACGAAAGGTCGGTTCCCTTACACGTATATATCGACGCTCGACCGTTTGGCGGAAACACAGTTGCCACCGCGGGAGGCCTTCTTTAACGATTTGAAGCAAGTGGAATGTCCGGAAGACGCGTACCGTGAATTAGAGCAGGTATGGAACGACCAACACATGGAGACGATGCGAGATTTCCTCATATGGTATAATAACCTGGATGTGGTTCCTTTCCTGGAAGCGGCTGAGAAAATGGTTCAACTGTTTCGTCATGAAATGCATGTGGACATCTTCAAGGAGTGTTTAAGTTTACCGGGTGTGGCGCTTCGCCATCTTTTTCAAGCGTGTCCGACGTACTTTTCGTTGATACAGCAGAAAGATGCGGACATGCATGCGTGTTTAAAGGAGAACATTGTGGGTGGTCCCAGTCTTATATTCCACCGTTATCACGAGAAGGACGTCACTACTCTGCCCGGTGGAAAACCTTGTGCTAAAATCATCGGTTTCGATGCTAATGCGCTGTACCTGTGGTCGCTGGCCCAGCCTATGCCCAGTGGCCATTATACACGTTGGTTGGCCGAAGGGTGCCATTTTACGCCCCAACGCGCTTCTTCCAAACATCTGGCTGACCAATGGCTAGATTGGGAAGCCTATCGACGGGGAATTACTATACGACACCAGACCAACGCCACAGAGAAGCGCATAGGCGATCGTCGCCTCCCCGTCGATGGGTTTGCCCTGGTGGGTAACACACCCACTGTATTCCAATTTTACGGTTGCTATTGGCACGGTCACGGATGCCATTTTAGTGCTGGGTGTTTCAACGACCGACGTGGGAAAACAGGTGAGCAATTACGGAAAGAAGTGGTGGAGAACGCGGATTATGTGAAAGAGAGAGGATACCATCTCATTGAGATGTGGGAGTGTCAATTTCACACCATGTGTGAGACCCTACCTCATTTACGGCGTTTCCTCAAAGAGCGCGAGTATCCGTTGAGTCGTCGTCGACTGCTGAGTCTACCCCAGATGTTCGACGCCATTCGTTCGGGGGACCTGTACGGCTTTGTCGAATGTGATTTGCATGTTCCCGACACTCTCAAACCTGTCTTCGCCCAGTGCCCGCCCATCTTTAAGAACACGCTGGTGGGTCGAGATGATATTGGGACCACCATGGGAGCCTACGCAGATCAACACGAGTGTTTACCGCATCCGCGTCGCATGCTCATTGGGAGTATGTGGGGAGAGAAGATGTTGTTGGGCACTCCGCTATTGCAGTGGTATATGCGGCACGGTCTGGAGATTACGAAAATACACCAAGTCATACAGTACGTACCTCACGCCTGTTTTGCGGCGAATGCCGACATTGTGACGTCTGCCCGTCGTCAAGGCGACCAAGACCCCAGTAAGGCCATCATCGGTGAAAGTTGGAAGCTCACGGGCAACGGCTATTATGGCAAAACCGTAACCAACCAGGACAAGCACGTGAACGTGAACATTTGTACGACGCCTCAAGCCCGCAAAAAGGTCAATTCTCCTCTCTTTCGGTCGGTGGAGGTCATCGATGACGACACGTATGAAATCACTTCAGCCAAGAAGACTATCCGTTACAACTTACCCCTGCAGATTGGATGTATGGTATACCAGGTGGCCAAGCTGCGCATGCTGCAGTTTCTATATGACTTTATGGGTGTCTATTTTAATGCATCAGACTGGCAACTCATGGAGATGGACACGGACTCGGCCTACATGGCCGTCTCTAATGCGGATTGGGAGTCCCTGGTGAAACCCGAGTTACGGGGCCAGTATGAGATGGAACGGGACCAGTGGTTACCGCGACGTGACCATTACCAGTATGATAAGCGGACGCCCGGGCTCTTCAAGCTGGAGTGGAGTGGGGATGCTATGATTGCGCTCTCCTCCAAGACGTATTACTGTTACGGGGGAGACGAAAATAAGTTTAGCTGCAAAGGAGTGAACCGGCGCGATCCCAACATCGACAAAGCTCTTTACCTGGACGTGTTGCAAAGCCAGGCCAGTGCGAGTGGCACGAATCGAGGATTTCGCGTGGTGGGCCATCAGATGCGCACCTATATCCAGCAACGAGACGCCTTTACTTTCTTTTATCCCAAACGAAAAGTATTGGCCGACGGTGTCAGCACTACCTACTTGGACTTGTAAAAAAATGTCGAACATTAACTGTGGAGTCACGAGTTATAAAAACTGTAAAAGTCAGGATGGCCGAGTGGTCTAAGGCGCCAGTCCTAAGTACTGGTGGGGTGATACCCTGCGTAGGTTCAAATCCTACTCCTGGCAGAACTTTTTTTAATCACTACTACTACTACTATTCTATGTGTACATACCACCTGTATTCTATTTGTATATATCCTTCTTGTTGACTTAAATAAAGAGAGAGTCAAAATCATTTTTTGTGTTTTTTCAATCCTTTATTCAACAATGATTCACGTCAGAACGTCATAACAATATAATGTGATAATAATAATATGGGGTCTGCGCATGTTTTAAGTTAACCAGAGAAATGGCGCATGCACATTAAACCGAGAGGCCGTCCAGTCATAGACCAGGACATCACGGTCTTCGGCTTGACAATAATCATCAAACATATGTACAATGGTGGACAGTGAATGTCCTCTACTCCGGTGAGTGAGATAAAACACACAGTACTGTCCGCACACACTACTCAAGGGGCCTTGTAATCTTTGCGTATTCCAACGCCACTCTGTCGTTGAGACGTCCATGAATTTCACTAAATCGGCATGGAGGGGTGCAAGTCCGTAGGAATCAAAGTATTCGCCTTGGCATTGGGTGTCCACGTATACCGCTATCCAATGTTCACCGGGTCGACTCTTCGGGTCTGTATTTAGGATGTAGGCTGCAGGGGTGGTGGAGTGGATGGGAAACACATTGCGTGGAAATACACCTCGAAAGGGGATCTTGGGATCTCGCTGGAGTATGCGCATCAGCTGTTCTGTATCCATGGTTTAGCTGGCGAAGTCACACAGCACGTTTCTTTGCGCATCCACGCTGATGACGTTGTCAAACTCGGCGTAGCAAATCACGTTGATGGTGCTGGGTAGAGCCACGGAGAAACGCAGTTCCAACCGTAGGTTTCCTTTCTTCAGTAAAGCCAGTTGATGATCGTGTTCCAAGGTAGGGGTGAGGTCAAAGGCGAACAATGTGTACCCACGGCTAAAGTCTTTTCGAGTGATGGTATTGCCTTCGTCCTGGTTGTTTTGTCCTGTGGCTATAAACAGGTTCAGGTAGGACCGCACATAGTTTCCGTTAGTAAAGTCTGGTTGTAAGGGTCGGGCTGGAATTTGATGGCCGGCCACGTGCAGTGCCACAAAGTTGATGTTGAAATGATGAAATTTGAACGGATTCTCAGCCAAAGCTCCATTGAATGCGGTGTTGGTCACACACCCCACGGTAAGACGTTTAGGCAGATCTCCTAGAAATAAATTCTCTCTGTTGGCCATCATCATCCCTGCGGGTACCGAGAACACCTTGGTCTGTACGCGTCGGATGGGATACAGGGCTGGTTTTTTCGCTAAGGCTTGCATGTGACTCAGCAACACCCCCTGTTGCAAATCTACCGTACGGACAAACAGGACTGCATCTTCAATGATGATCTTGGACTCGAGAGCTTCCGCCCCACCGGCCATTAAGGCAAACAAAGGTGAGGCACGGATCAACTTGATCTTGATGGTTACACCGTTCATCATGTAGCGATCTTGCATGAACAGATCGGCGTGCAGTCGTCCCATCATATCGATGGACTTGCTTTCGCTTGCTAATCTTTTGCGTCTGGCGTACCCAGTATTGCCAGGGAGTAGATAGTTGTGGTATCCGGGTGTATCCCTGTGGTACAGCTCAGCTTGTAAGTGTGATAGTTTGGCATCACTGCCGTACGACAACAGCGTCTCCAGGTAGGCTCGATACGGATAGGTATTGGTGGACGTACTGATGAGTCTATCGTTCAGACTGATATCCACCTGTTGGAACAGGGAGTGCAGCCAAAGATTCACCGGGCTTACATTTGTATCGGCCGCTAGGTTCGTCCCATCCCTGTTCGTTATTTTAGCTTTGACGTACAAGTACGAGTTGGCTAAATCCAGGTAGGCCGTATCATTGTTTTGAATGGAAAATTCTACGGGACCCACGCCCGTCAGGCTAGCCAGGGGTCGATGTTCTACCCAACGTCCTTCGGCTACACTGGTTTGAGTGGGTGGAATAGTCCACAAATCCAATTCACTGTTGGTAGACGGACATGACTCGGAGTGAATGAAGGCCATTATGCGAAATGTCTCTCCTACTACTATTACGTCTCTTCTTCTTCTTCTTCTTCTGGGGTTTAGTCCTTCTCTGGGGTGTGCGTCGTCGGTGGATTGGCCGTCGACTGACTCTTCGCGGTGTCAGTCTTTGTCTTTTAAGGGCTTTGGCCAGCAACACACCCCCGGCTTCTTTAGCCCGGCGTTTGAAGGCTTGTCGGGGTGCTGTGCCTTCCATCACATCCTCGGCCATGCGCAATCCACTTTGTACCGCTTGTTTCCCTACCGTTTTCACACCCCGTGTCACCATGGGCAGGAATGTTTTGACGATACTCCCCAGTATGTTTCCCAATCCATGTCCACGTTGCATGCGTGCCCCACTAAACATGGACATGCCGCCTCCCGTTTGTTTTTTGTAGTAGTCGGCATAGCTGGGCGTATGGCACTCGTAAGGGACGTACATTATTATACGAAGTGAGGAGAACGGGTTTGTCGGAAAGCAAGTGTCAGCACCACTTTTCCTCGCTCGAATGGGATCGGCCGTCCCGTGTCATCTCTTATCTCCACCGTGATCGTGTCGATATCGGTATGGCGTACGGGCAGGAACATGATAGGGTTGAAACTGTGGGTGGCTTGTTCGCCATACGTCTTGCTAATGGGCACCACTCGTAACAGAGGTGTGTTCATATCACCCACAATATGGCTGTCCACGGCATCCGAGTAGACGTACAGTGCGTACAGGCCTTCTTTCATATCCATCAAATGGGAACCGTACTCATTGGTCGGACCCTTCATGACGACGTGGTGAGACAGCCGTAACATTTCCTGTAGTCTAGAACTGAGTTTCGCGCTCACGAGCGGGGACAGCCGGATAAAGCTCTTTTCGTTGTGTGCGTTGACCTCGAAGCACAGGTTATTCTTCAAGCGCATGGATAACAGGGGTGATGCATCATTCGTGAACGTCAGTAGAGCCTTGTACGTCATCAAGGCATTCAGAGCCTCTACGAACTTCTGCGGTGTATCGTATTGGCCTGCGGGGAGCGTCAGTCTGTAGATTTTTTCTTCGTAGACCACTTCGTACCATATTTCTCCGTGTTGTATGTTGTACCATAAGTAAGGGTATTGAATCTCCACCAGTCCACATTCCCAGCGTCCCGATAAATGTAACGGTTGAGGTAATTGCGTGACATACTTGGTCAAGGTGTTGTCAGGAAACACGTCGAGTGAGCTATTACTGGGCAACGTCAGGTAAAACATGATGACAACTGATGTGGTTGTGGCTTCTGCACCGGTTTTTATAGTATTATTAGTAGGGTTCCCAGTGACTGGCCTTGGGGGTCCCCACTCGGCGTTGTGGCAGTGATTTGAAACGTCCAAAGCGTCGTGCTGGTGTTTTGGGTGGTGACATCAGCTCCCAAGAGGGTGTTGGTGGTGGTCGTGATGGTGGTGCTGAGGGTGGGGTGTTCGATTGCTCCATAAAGGCCCAACGGTTAGGATTGCCTACCAATTCTTGTGGGATGTGCGTGTCTTTTAAGCCTTCAGCAAACACTTCCCAGCCCGGGGGGTTGGAATGTTTGCGTGCCCGTACCATATCGTTGATCAAATCGGTGATATGAGACCCCGGTACCACTTTGTTTCGAATCAGTAGATTTCCTTCCGCATTCCAACTCATATCGGCATGCTGTTTCACCCGGTCCAACAATAAACGGGCCCGCGTCTTGTAGGCTTTAGGCACACTGCTCAACACTTCTTCTTCCAGCTGAGGTGATGGAGCAGCAGCCCCTGTTGTAGTTGTGGGTAGTGGTGTGGGTAGTGGTGGTGGTGGTGGTGGTGGTGGTGGCGTAGTACTAGTACTACTTGCTACGCCTCTATATTGATCCATAAACGTCTGGTACCGGTTCAGTGTATGATGGTAGCGTTGAATTTTCTCGTGATCGGAGAGTCCACGTTGTTGCAGTATAGTATTCATTTCTTCATCCAGAGATTGGAGTTGTTGCACGGTGGCCGGCACGGGATAGGGCGATTGTAAACTCTGTAACAATCGCGGTTCGACCAGCATCATTTTTTTCGTATGTTCCATGTTAGCGTCCTCCTCCTCCTCCTCCTCCCAAGATGGAGCCGAGTAATGGCCCCAGTACACCAACGGCTAAGGGAGCGAGGAGTGCACCGAGAAATCCACCGCGCTGTAACACCTGTTTCTTTTTCTTCAAACTCTCCGTCTTCTTGACTAACGTTCTGAGACCTGCCTTGTGCCGTTGCAAGTGCCCCTTCTGTACAGCACTGAGGGGAACATTGCCTTTTAACACATTATGGGCCACTTCACACAAACACCGTACCAATTCGGGCTCCGCGCCGCGCACCAGGGCCCGGCCCACCTCCGGTGGCGCGCTGCGGAGTACGCGGAGCGCGGGCGCGTGTCTGCGTATCCGTGCCGACATGATGAGTGATGGCTAGAGTGGATTGTCTTCTTCTTTTATTTTTTTTTTTTTTATTTGGGAGTGTACACCGTCTGTATCTCGTCGGGAAAAATGTGAGTACGCAATCGAAGGGTAGAGGGCGTGTCTTGTTTCAAGTCGATGAGTAGATAGCCGTGAGCGGGTTGGGTGGCATCTTCAAAAGCTTCTCGTACAAAGGCCGTGTTTTTAGGGTACATCTGTTGGGCCAAATGGGTAATTTGCGAGGCGTCTCTGGGGTTTTTGAATAACACCACATACTGAGCATTCAAACTAATGTTCCGGTGCTCTTTGTTCTTACTGAAGAGATTCTGCACGATGTAGATAATGCTCAACCGACGATGATGGCTGCCTTTCGTAAAGAGACGGGTGATTCGACTGTCCGTTTCCGTCATGAGATCGTCCACCACTACCAACGTGTCTTGGGGTGTATCCTCAGGGGGTAAGCCTTCCACTAAGGTGAGTCCCGGGACACGGGCCAGTGCCTCGTACGCGGGTTACCAAGCTCCATAACACCACAGGATACCAGCTACAGGCGGTGAAATCAGGGCTGCCCTGTGTTCGATGAGGCGTTGAACGAAGTGTGTTTTTCCCGATGCTGTCGGTCCAGCGATGAGACACGTGAAAGGATGCTGCCATCGAGGATCCATAGTTTTTATTTTTTTTTCTTATTTGGTGATTTGCGCTTGCCGATTAGAAGCCCACCAGCGTTCTCGTGGATCCCACCGGGGATCGTAGTCCAATGGGTACCGTTGTGGGTACCGTTGCCGTGGTAAACGTGATTCACCGGAACCCAGGTGAATCGTGTTGGTAGGTGTGGGGGTGATGGTGTAGTGGAAACGTTCGAATCGGCGAGTAGATACGGCACCGGTAGGCTGATGGCGGTGGTGAGGTCGAGTAGTACGCTTAGACGGTGGTATGGTAGGGCTGAGTGTAGTGATGATAGGTTCCGTCGTCGTCGTCGTCGTCGTCGTCGTCTCAGGGGTTGATACGGCAGGCTGACGGTCAGGTGGTGGAGGTGTACGCTTAAAAAACGGTGTGGTAGGGGCAGGCTGGCGGTGAGGTCGAGGAGTACGCTTAAAAAACGGTGATGTAGGAGGGCGAGTCGTCGTGGTGAGGTTGGTGATCGTGGTAGTACTGTTGGGTAATTGCACTTGACGTTCAGGCACCGGTGGAGCAGCACTTGGACGACTGAGTGTTGAAAAACAGGATATCAGGTAGGACAAATCATAGAACACACCTCCAAATAAGGTACCCAGAAGCACTACTGCACACAACAGCGTACCGACTTGGCCTTTTCGAGTCTGTAACATTAAGGGTAGACGTTCACGCTCCATGGTATCCCCATCTACACTGAGGGAGGCTGGTGATGTGCGGTAGAATTTATAGACGTTTCATGTCACGGCCGGATACCCGGGAATTAAACGAATTGGGCCACCCTTGCCATTTGACGAAATGATAGGGGATTCCCCGTCGACGTTCCGTTTTCAAAATCTTTTCCACCGTGTAGTAATCTTTCCGTGTTTTCACCACCGGTTGTAATTCGGTTTCATAAAACGTGCCTTGCAGTGTTTCGCCATGTAAATCTTCCAGTTGATAGACGTGTGGCTGTCGAGGTTTATGGCGAACAATGACAAAGTGCTCGTCACTCCAGTTGGGCAAATAACTTTTCTCAAATTGTCCTTTCACTTTACTCACGCGTACCACATCTCCACGTTTGTAACGGGGCGACGTGCGTGATGATGATGATGATGATGGCTGCTGGTACAGCGTACGGCGCACTTGATGTTCGTTGCCTTTTGTCACATCGAGGGGGGCTCGCTGGATACTGCGATGATAGGCTCGATTGTATCCTTTCACCAGTTG
>JAVTVY010018191.1:0-80428 GCA_036873755.1 Hanleya hanleyi
GACGTTCATGGACCAATACAAAACTCGCTCTACCCCAGCAACAGCACTACCACCCCCACCACCACCACCACCACCACCACGTGACAGACCGCCGACCTCAGCACCGTTCCAACAGTCGCCATTACCAGGGGTAGCCCCCACAGCCCCACAGTGGGTGGAAGACGAAGTGCTGAAGAGTGTACCTGCCTCGTTCAAGAAACAAGCTGGCCTGGTATTACAACGGATGAAACAGAATCCTAACATGACTTGGAATGATAAAGGCGAACCCCTGGTACAGAATCAGGTGGTCCCGGGGACCCACATGACGGATTTAGTGAATGATCTGATGCGTCAACGCAGGTCGCACACGGATCCTCGAGGATGGGAGGTCTTCGCTCAAGGCTTGAAAGACATGCATGTACCACAGGAATTGGTGGGGAACCCCCACCGCTGGGCCTTTATGCAGCGTGACTCACCGACTCGTGCACCACGACTCTCACCACAACCTTGGGAAGCCGACTGGGAACCGGAGTCACCCCCCAAAACTCCACCACCACCACAACGGGCACCTTCTTTTCAAACCTTTAAAAAACCACCCTCGATCAGGACACCCCACATCTCCAGAGCCGTGACACGTAGCAAGTCAACGCGACGAACACGACGCCGGACACAACCGCCCAAGGCCTGGAACACCTATTAAAACCAACAGCAGCAGCAGGACAGCTCAGTCGCCATGTTTTACCTGACCCTACCCAGTAACAGTTCGCTGGATGTGTTTCCTGACAACACCGTGGCCAAGTATGTGACTCAATTACCGCAACCGTTACATTTACCTGGCCGGTGGGAATGTGGCCTCGTGGATATTCAGTACCCTTACTCATGGTACAACGTGCGAGCCAATGAAGTCTGGTACGAGGTGACCTACGAAGGCAAAAACACCCGACTCACCCTGCCCGAAGGCCAATACGATACCCCCAAAGAGTTCATGGGTGGGCTGTCAAGACTGTTGCATTATAAGGCTCTACGGGAGGTGACGAATACTTCAAAACCCATCAAAGCCTATCCCTTCAAGAATCACGTGGACTTCGATTACAACGCACACAACGACAAGGCAGAGCTTATCGTCACCGGCAAGGCGAGTGTCGTACTGAGTCCTATCCTACAGCAAATGCTGGGTTTCGATCTAAAGACGTTCGCTGGTCCCACCGAACACCATGGCGAGATGCCGATGGATATGAAGTCGGTATGTACGGACTCTACGTCTACTCGGACGTGGTGGACAACCACATCGTGGGCGATATCAACACACCTCTGTTACGGGTGGTCCCCATTAAAAAGACGTATGGAGGTCAAGTCACCCACAGTTTCACCCACATGCTCTACTTGCCCGTACGACAAACTGACATCAACATGATCACGGTGGATATAAGAGATGACACGGGACGACTGGTGGCATTCGAACGAGGAAAAGTGGTGCTGACACTTCATTTTCGACAAGCACGTGCTCCCCACTTTGCATAATGAAAGTACCTTACGAGTGCGATGCACGCAGCTATGCCGACTATTATGCCCAACAGGCCGGGGGTGGCTTTCCGGTCTTTAGCGGTGCACGCATGCAACGAGGACATGGACTGGGGAACATACTCGGCAGCATTCAAAACGTTGAAAACGTTCCTGCCCTTGGTGACGCGTGGGGTGAAAGCAATCGGCAAACAAGCGGTACGCAGTGGACTGCAAGTGGCCGGTGATGTCTTGGGGGGTACGGCACCCAAAGAATCCTTGAAACGGCGGGCCAAAGAAGCGGGAGGCGTCTTGGTGGCCAAAGCACAACGCACCGTAGGGAATAAAAGAGCTGCCCCACCGAGACCACGCACCAGTCGACGACCGACCCAGCGACGACGCACATCGAAGAAGACAAAGGATATCTTTTCTTAAAACATGTCCTTAATCCACGCCGAGTCCTGCCCCTCCACCAACAGTGAATTTGATTTGTGGACCGTGCCGCCCACACAGACCAGTGTCGAACAAGGATTATGGGTGGAGCATCTCCCGCTCTCCAGCATCAACGAAACCGGGCCCATCGAGTTCACCATCAGTAATGCGGATACGGCCTATGTGGATTTAGCCCATACATACTTGTATGTGAAAGCCAAGGTGGTCAGTGGGGATGGCACCAGAATCGTCCAAGCTGCAACGGTGGGCCCGACGAATCTCTGGCTGCACTCGATGTTTCAGCAGGTGGATATTTTTCTCAGCGACAAACTCATCAGTGACTCCACCAACACGTACCCCTATCGAGCCTACATCGAGACACTGTTGTCGTATGGCCGAGAGGCTAAAAAATCTCAGCTGACAACCGCTTTATTCTACAAGGACACGCCCGAGCACATGGACACGGTGGACAATGGGGGATATAACAAACGGAAGGCTTTCACTGCGAACAGTGCCTCGGTGGATATGATGGGTCGACTGCACACAGACATGTTCATGCAAGACCGGTACCTCTTGAACAAGATCCCCATCAAAATCCGACTGATACGGGCGCCTCCGACCTTCGCCTTGATGGCCACTAACGTAGAGGGGCATGCAGCGGACTATAAGATTGTCATCCAAGACGCAGTCCTGTATGTCCGAAAAGTGAAACCGAATCCAGCCGTTCAATTGGGACACATGAAAGCCTTGGAAACAAAACCAGCCCAGTACCCTATCCGACGTGTACAAACCAAAGTGTTCTCTATGCCTGCTGGAAATATGGGCGGCAACAAAGAAAACCTGTTCCTGGGGGAACTACCCAAGCGATTGATCCTGGCCTGTGTGGAAAATACCAGTTTCAGCGGAGCCTACCCAGAGAATCCGTTTGACTTTCGGCATCAATTTTGTGGCCCTGCATGTGGATGGACAACAGGTGCCAGCCACGGCCTTAACACCGAACTTTGGGCGGAGGAATTTTATTCGAGCCTATCAGAGCCTGTTTACAGCCACCGGTCAAATCAACCAGGACGAAGGGAATTTCATCAGTCGGGAGGACTACGCGAACGGATACACGTTGTTCTGTTTCGATCTAACCCCCACCTTAGAGAACGACCATCAGCTGGCCCTGGCCAAGCAAGGCAACTTACGGTTGGAAATCCACTTTGCACGAGCCCTGGCGACCACCGTCAATGTGATCTGCTACGCCGAGTTTGACAACATCATTCAAGTGGACAAGGCGCGCAACGTCCTGTGTGACTTCTCCACCTAACATGGATACAGACCAGATAACCACCGTGCTGGAGAATGACCCAGAGACACGTATGGTCTTTCAAGGGGTGTTCGCCCGAGATGTGTTTCCATTAGACCGTATGTATCCTGCTGCTTACGTTCTCAACACGGACCCGATGGATCGGCCCGGTGAACACTGGGTGGCCGTGTACTTGACAGAACAGCAGGGGGAATACTTTGACCCGTACGGCCTGCCACCCCTCCATCCCGATTTAACAGACTTCATGGATCAAGGCACAGAGACGTGGTGTTGGAACAGTCAAACGTTGCAAAGCCTGACCAGTGGCGTGTGCGGACAATATTGCTTGTTTTACCTGTACCATCGATGCCGGGGAAGACCCTTATCTACCATCGTACAGATGTTTGACGAGTACCCCAAGGCCGAGGACCGCGATGTACTCGTCTATGACTGGGCCGCCCATCATTTCAATGTACAAGCCCCGTTCTGGGCTTAAGTTCTTTCAATGTACACACGCCCGCTGTTCTGGGCTTAAGTTTACAAGCCCCTTGTTCTGGGCTTCAATGTGCAAGCCCCTTGTTCTGGGCTTCAATTAATTACAAGCCCCTTGTTCTGGGCTTCAGTTTTCACGTGGTTGTTCTCACGTTGTTGTTGTTCACTGAATAAAAAAAATGAGATCTCACCAAAAAACCCTGTCTTGTGTGTTTTATTCATAATGCATCAATGCCCAATGTGGAGATTCAGTCAAACTGAAATCAGTGGTGTAGGATGGGGCCAAAATGTAACCCATCAAGGTTAGAATGCAAGAGCACTATAGTAAAATAGAGAGCCAATGAAATCAGCCCACAGACCAAGTACGTGTTTTGGTCTAGATTTGGAGCGGGCATTTCATTGAGGTGCGTGTATACGGTGAGTGAAGACTCGTCCAACACGTATAGATCAAGTTTATGACTATAAGTTCTATGTAACCCATCAAGGTTAGAATGCAAGAGCACTATAGTAAAAATAGAGAGCCAATGAAATCAGCCCACAGACCAAGTACGTGTTTTTGGTCTAGGTTTGGAGCGGGCATTTCATTAAAGTGCGTGTATACGGTGAGTGAAGACTCGTCCAACACGTATAGATTATTACTATAAGTTATATGAGCATAATGCATGAAAGTGGCTTTGAACACCGTATTAGCCAATCAGTGGCCTAGAATGGAGCCAAAGCTAACCCATCCATGTCCAGAAAACATTACCCGGGTTAACAAGAATCCGGATGTAGAAGCGGACGTCAGCGAAAGCACACCGTGAGTACCCCAATTCGATTGGCTGATTGTTCGACCGCTGATTGGTTCTTTTTCTCGATCGCTGATTGGCTCTTTTTCTCGACCACTGATTGGTCCAAATGGAACTGCCCATCTTTCCCAGGTTCATCTAGAATCCCCTTTTTGGGGTTCAAGCTCTGACTATAGCGATACCGCAACATTGTCTCATTGGACATTGGACCGTTTGACCTGGATGTGACCATTTGACCTGACATGCGTCCGCGCGCGCACTGCCGGTGATGACGCGCACTTCCGGAGAACTCGCGCGCGCTGCGCCCGGAGAACCCGCGCCGGGGCGGGCCGCGCCGGGAAACAAAAAACAAAACCCAGCCCATTAGATGCCCCCTCACATAGGCTTCACATTGATACATCACTCGACCCCACTGGACCAGTAGTAACTCCCCTAGCTCCAAAACGGCTATTTCCATACCCTTGGGCCACACGAGTTGTCTCCCTTGCGTCAGTGTGTGCAGATGGCGCTATGGTTAGGATCGACGCCGTGATGTGGAAAGGGCGTCCCCACACCATCCTGGAGCCGCCATTTTGTTTGTTGATTTTCTGCGGAGATACACGGGACAATAAACGCTCGACCCTAGGGTGGTACAGATGCTAGACTGATCCTATTAACATGGTACAACACCTATAGATTATGTTTATTATTATTATATGGCTTAGAGGGGTTTTTGAGGGTAATGTGAGGGTTTTTTCTCCCCGTGACCCCCCCACCGCCTCGTTTGCTCCCTTGCGCCGCCATTTTGACCACACGCCGCCATTTTGACCACACACGCCGCCATTTTGTACACACACATCCACAGAACGCCGAGCCAGTGACGTCATATGCAAATTTCTGAGGTCAAATTTTACTCGCTTCTGATTGGCTGTCACCTCCTCGTTTCCTCCTCAAATTATGCAAATTTTTGAGGTCAATGTGTGGTCAAATATGTTTTACCTACTACTTACGGTATCGAATATCCCAATTCTTTCATGCGTGAACTTATCATATACATGTACTTTGATCAATTGCAGGTTCTGGACATCATATCGCTAATCGTACCAAACTGGTGAATTACACGATGTAGCATGAGAAACTACTGACTGGGTAAGAGACCAACATGGAAAAAGTACACCGTACATCGTACAGTGTTGAGGAAATGGACGTTTAGCGCACTATTTTCTAGAAATATTTCTCGGGACGTTAGTTCGTGACCGTGTATGCCTACGGGTCACTGGTAAGAATGGCGTCGCCAACAGAAGCAGCCATGGGGAAACCGATATGTTTGGTTGAGAACACAAGTGGCAATGGCTTGGTAGTCAAACATGACGCACTGGAAATATTGAGCAAGATTCAGAGCACACTTGTTGTTGTTGCCATTGTTGGGCCTTACCGATCCGGCAAGTCTTTCCTACTGAACAGACTAATGGGCCAGAACTGTGGTAAGTGTCATCCTGTCTCATCATAAGTGTTTGGGTGTTTACCCCTCAGCCCGATTGGGATCAGGGGTATTGTTGTCACCTTATCCGTCTGTCTGTCCGTCCGTCTGTCCATCCGTCCTCTTTTCCCCCTCATTCTATATCTTGAGAACTACTGAAGGCAGGCCAATAAAACTTCTGTCTACTATAGAATGTAATCTGTAGATGTGCCTTTTGTATGTTTCAATTGTCAGGTCCTCGTCTGTCTGTATGTCCGTCCACTTTTCTGTCCATCTGTATCATGGTTTAATTCCAACATTATTTATTATAGGCCTTCTTGTGGTAATTTTCTAAAATCTAGTGGTGGTCAAATCATTTACATAATAATTCCCCATGTATTCAGAAATGTTTTCTTTCCATTCTACCGCCAAAATATTCATGGAATGTTGCAAGCGTTTTCCCTGATCTACATAAATCTACATATTATATGCACCAAAAATTTTTCAGCAGGGTAGTGGGCAGATAATGCCCAGTGCTGGAATAGTACTGCTGGAGAATGTTTAAATCTACAGTTTAAATCTCCACAACCTTTTCTGCTCGTGAATTACCATTTACCAATTACTCAGTCGGCTTTAATTATGCTTCAATTGTAATTTGTGAATTTCCACGCCTTGAAAACACTTATTAGTAGTTTGGTATCCATTTGTGTCACTATCAGCAGAGCCCATTACACATCTAAGTTTATAGTACACAGATGCGTTATTTTTTGAATGAGACACTAAATAAAGCCACTGTTTACTTGCTATATCTTCTGAATAAATGTATGAAACTTCAAGAAGTATTAGGTGTGCATGAAACGAATCTATCCAACTTGATAAAGGAAGTAATTGTATTACAACAACAAGGAATTGTATTACAACAACAACAAAATGTGACCTCGCCACCCTATAAATGAAAGCTTTTTGTATGAAAATGATGAACAATATGAGAACACTACAGCATTCTTTTGGGGATTTGCACAAAAGCCCCAGCGAACAGAAAAAAACGCGGACAAAAGCCCCGATGGACAAAAGCCCCATCCGACATTAAGTTTCAGGCCAGGGTAATGAAATCACAACTTCACATATTTGGTCACTTTGTATACCCCTGTACATAGTAGGGGATATAATGGATTCCAATTGTCCGCCTGTCCGTGCATCCATCCGTTCGTCTGTCCGTCCGTCTAAAATTCGTTTTTGGACAATAACTTAAGAACCGCTCATCGGATTCTTCTCAAATTTTGTATACATATACTATGCCATGAGGTGTCGTCTTGGATGGCATTTCGACTACTTTCGCCAACAGGTGGCCTCACCTTGTGGTAAAATTCTCTATGCATATCCGGGCAATAACTTGAGAACATCTTATCGGATTCTTTTTAACTGTGTTATGCATTTACCATGCCATGAGATATCGCTTGGGATTGTATTTTGTCCGTTTGCGCGTAGAGGTGGCGCCACCTGGTTGCAAAATTTGTTTATGGGCAATAAGTTGAACCACTCACCTTCTCAAATTTGGTATGAATATACCATGACATGTCGCTGGGGATTGCGTTTCACCTACTTTCGCCAACAGGTGGTGCCACCTGGTGGCAAAATCCGATATTCTTTTCCATGCGATATGAGAGCTTGTCAAATTTGATATGCAGATACCCTGCCATGAGTTGTGGCTTGGGTTTGCATTTCGCATACCATAACTCTCTCCTATCTTCCAAACTCCTACACTCATAAAAACATCCTGGTCTAAACTGTTAATGGCCCGAGGGCTCATGTTTGTAGTTGCGCTGATCAGCATCACAACTGAGATGAAATGACAACCGGTATGATGTATAAATGATCCGGACACCAGTGTAAGAAGCACATATTGACATTTGTAGTATTTTGTGCATGTGAACCTTTCTTTTCTAATTTTTGGCTTTAAAATTGGTGTCCTCTTTTCAAAATTCTTCATCGCAACGCACCATCAGGTTCCTTTTAATGAACCTATTTGAACAGATGACTATCAGTCCCAAATTCATCAACAGTTGGCAACCATTGTAGATATTTAGATAACTGAATCACGTTTGTTTTTGTTCAGGGTTCTCTATCGGGTCTACAATACAATCAGAAACAAAAGGGATCTGGATGTGGTGTATTCGTCATCCCACCAAATCTGACTCAACCCTCGTTCTTCTCGATACTGAAGGCCTTGGAGATGTTGAAAAGGTTGGACATACTTTATATATCATGCCATTAAATTTAAAAAAAGTGTTCGATGTATCCTGACTGAGCTAATGTGAATACGTAAAGCTCACAGTGGCTTGGTTAGCGGTGGGTGTCTTCGTCGATGTTGTTTTTGTTAATATTTTTAAAAAAATTTATCAAGAATATAATTATTTCCCACCTTTCCGACTCTATACATATGTACTACACTGCAGATACAAGCCCGTAAATATAGCCCTTGTCATTATAGTGATTGTTAATAAAGTACATAGAGGATATCACCTGTTTCTTGACGAATAACATAAATATTTCATCTCGTGGGGTGAGAAAATTGGCATTTTCACTCGTGGCGATCGAGTGGGGTGAGGAAATTGGTATTTTCACGAGTGGCGAAGCCACGAGTGAAAATGCCAATTTTCTCACCCCACGAGATGAAATATTTATGGTATTCGTCAAGAAACAGGTGATTTTCTTTTTATTATATACTTCTGTTGTCCTACTTTATCCTGATTTTTTCTTAACATTAAAATAATCCAGATTTTGTTGGCTTTTTCGACTGAAGATACACTGAAACGCTGGTTATTTTCACTGTGACGTCACTCGCGGACTACTTTGCTGTCAACAAATCGCACGTGCTGCAAGCGAATTTCTTTCAGTCGGGTATCCTGCACTTTAGTATCGATGACATCCAGCAGATCTCAAGAATTTTATTAGCTTTATATCTCAAATAAAAGATTTTCATGTCGACCCGTCAGCCAACTCCCCCCCTCCCCTTCAGCAGAAAAGCACGGACCATCCTGGGGCTTGTCTCGCTGTCTGCACCCGGGCAGGACTGACGAATTGGTTTCTCGTTGACCTCCCTGGTTCCACAGGGTGTTTGTCCTTGCATAGAACGTTCTCATTTCAAATAAAATCCGCATTCGCCCCCTTGATTTCGTTCATGTCTACCCAAATAGCACTATTTTGATTCAGCAAAATCGAATGGTTACGATAAGTTATAGCCAGATTTAAATTTACCAGTCGTGCGTGATTGTTGTGTGGAGCTTCGACGGTCGTGAGAGCCTGCGGAGTTATCATTGTGATTTTGCTGATTCTTAATGAATACTCACTGACTAGAGTTCACTGTCGTTGAATTAAGTTGTTTTTCATGTTTTCTCATCAACTTTGGTGCGACATTTTCATGATATGACCCCAATTTCGAGCCTTCAATTGAGGAATGTGTTTTATTTTCCACGCTGAGTTGGTGTTGCGCTCTGCACTGCTCTGGCCAAACTGCAGTCACGTCGCGCATGTTCAGGTGCACGCGTACGTGAGTAGTCGGTCCCATTATCGCCATTGCCGGTATTTCTTATGCATTTATGCCTATTTGTGTTTTATTTCCTGTCAAAATCTGGTCATCATAAGGCATAATAACATACAAATCTTCTCAAATATTTAGCTTCTTTTTCTTTGGCGCACAAACCTTGCGGAGGTTTGGTCAATTGCCTCATCACTGTGACCACGGTAACATGTATTTGTGCGCTGTGACGTCATTTGTCATATCATCACCGTGATGATATTTTTCATATCATCACTGTGAAAATATCGCTTTTATTCGATTGATAATTTTCACTATCTCATCGCCAAATATATAATAATTCTCAATATAGTATCTCTAATATGGTACTTGTCAATGCATTACTCGTTAATAGAGTACTTGCCAATAGAGTACATGCCAATATAGTATGTGAATACAATACTTGTCTATAGTACTTGTGAATGCAGTACTTGCCAATATAAAGCTTGTCATTTTACTGTATTACTTTCAGTATTTGTCATTATAGTCCTTGTCAGTATAATACTTGTTAATACAGTAGTTGTCAATATAGTTTTTGTAAATAGAGTACTTGTCAATTCGGTAGCTGTCAATACGGTATCTGTCAGTATACGGTATTTGTCAATACAGTACTGGTCAATATATGACTTGTCAATGAATTACTTGTCAATGAAGTACTTGTCGAATCATTTTTCAGGGTGATGATTCCAACGATAACTGGATATTTTCCCTGGCAATTTTACTCTGCAGCACATTTGTGTACAACAACTTGGCGGTTCTCGATAACAATGCAATTGAAAAGTTACAGTATCCTTTCAGACCGTTAATTTTCATAACATATATAAATGTCCATTTTCCTGGGCCTTGTTCAGATTATTGTTGGGGGGAAAGGGCATTTAATTAAGATTTTATTTTATAGAGGGGTTCTGTTATGTCTTTTTCATACAAATGAACTTTATATTTCCTGTATATATATATTTGATATTCTTCAATTATTCTTCAAGAGGCGCCTCTAGTGGAACAAGCAGCCAGAGGATGCTAGGTCCCCCGCCGAAATGGCAGCAATATTTTTTAGCATTGTTGGTCTCAGGGGATATACATCCATGAAACTGCTGCTTCATAGGCATTGAATGTGGAAGGGTCTTTCTGCCTTCCCAAGTTTTAAGATCAACTCAGAACGATTGACTGAAAGTTGATTGCTTCTGTGATATAGTTTCCATGCAGTGAAGCACCGAGAAGCATCCCCAAGTGACATCTCAAGGCATTATCTGCAAACCAAATTTGACGAGAAGCTGAAGGCATCAACCTGTTGCCCGGAAACAAAATTTTAAATTTGGCACCAGTTATCGCCATCTGTAGGTGCAAGTGAGCGAAATGCAATCCCAAGCATCATCTCATGGCATGGTAGCCTACATGTATTAGCCTATAGTATCTTCTACAGGGGGCCAATGATCGGCTGATGCAGCAACAACAGCATTTTCCCAGTTAGACGGCAGATTTTGAAATCAAAAACGAGGCCGCGCTATGTCATCAGTCAACTGAGACAGTCGCGTGGTTGTGTATGAAGATTGGGGTGGGTCTTATCTAATAGTGATCCAATGAAAATGCTCGTATTAGTTTAAAATGGCGGGGTCGAATGACCAATCACTGAACGGGAGACAGCTGGAACAGTACGTTGACACTGTCTGTTAATACAGGGGGCGTCGGAAGCAAATTCAAAGTGGTACGGCCACTATCATTGCACTTTAGGTGAGGATCCAGGGGCTGCCCAGGCCCCAGATGCTCCTGGGGTATAGATCGCCGAAGAAGCGTTCTGAGCGATTTCTGGCGTCAATCATTTCAGGAAATTGATCATATGCACAGTGTGCACCCAAACATTAGGAACACAGTTGTAATTAATATAGTAATATACATGTGTGGACACAAATGATTCGTGCAGAAGCTTCAGGGTAAATCATATGATGTGCAATACAATTATTTGTTAGCAAAATTGAAGGAAATGTTGTCCTTCGTTTAAGGTGACACGAAATTCAAAAATCAGGGATTCAGTACTGCGGGGATTTCCCCGCCAGTTATTTCACATTATACTTCTGAAATAAAGTATGGTTTATGCAAAAGCTTTAGGGTAAATCATATGATGTGGAATAGAATGATTTCATATAGCAAAATTGAAGGCCCATTTTGACTGGAACGGACAAGAAGAAGAGAAACTCAGTGGTGCCACCTTCTGGCAGATGTTGCTGAAATGCAATACGGACTGGCGTCCTGTTGCAAGGAATGCGTATTCCGAATTTCGGAATAATCCAACACAGCATTAGGAAGTTATCGCTTCGAACAGATGTACACGGAAAAAAAATCTATTTTGACCCAGTGGCGCCACCTTCAGGCCGATGTTGCTGAAATGCAATACGGACTGGCCTCTTGTCGCAAGGAATGCGAATGCTGAATTTCGGAAGAATCCAACAAAGCGTTAGGAAGTTATCGCTTCCAACAAAGCGGACATGCACATGCACACGAACATCCACGGACTCAAAGAAGCAAGAACCAGTGGCACTACCTTCAGGCAGATGTTGCTGAAATGTAATACGGACTGGCGTCTTGTCACAAGGAATGCGTATTCTAATTTTGGAAGAATCCAACAAAACTTTAGGAAGTTATCACTTCGAACAGACATGCACGGACGTACACGGACATCCACGGATTCAAAGAAGCAAGAACTAGTGGCGCCACCTTCAGGCAGATGTTGCTGAAATGCAATACGGACTGGCCTCTTGTCGCAAGGAATGCGAATGCTGAATTTCGGAAGAATCCAACAAAGCGTTAGGAAGTTATCGCTTCGAACAGACATGCACGGACGTACACGAACATCCACGGACACAAAGAAGTAAGAACCAGTGGCGCCACCTTCAGGCAGATGTTGCTGAGATGTAATACAGACTGGCATCTTGTCGTAAGGTATGCATATTCCGAATTTCGGAAGAATCCAACAAAGCATTAGGAAGTTATCACTTCGAACAGACGTACACGGACATTCACGGATACGAAGAAGCAAGAACTAGTGGCGCCACCTTCAAGCAGATGTTGCTGAAATGCAATACGGACTGGTGTCTTGTCGCAAGGAAAGCGTATGCCGAATTTCGGAAGAATCCAACTAAGCGTTAGAAAGTTATCGCTTCGAACAGACATGCACGGACGTACACGCAAAGAAGCAAGAACTAGTGGCGCCACCTTCAGGCAGATGTTGCTGAAATGCAATACGGACTGGCGTCTTGCCGCAAGGAATGCATATTCCGAATTTCGAAAGAATCCAACAAAGCGTTAGGAAGTTATCGCTTCGAACAGACATGGACGGACATGGACGGACATCCACAGACACAAAGAAGCAAGAACCATTTTAAAGTCCCCGGCCGCGTTGCGGCGGGGGACAATAATGGAGATAAAAACCTTTCTTAATGAGGGTGCACACTCCATGTAAGAATCACGAGACAATGCATACAATAGCCAAGTCTGGGGACAACAATATGTTAGACTTGAGCCTTTTCAGCTGCATAAAAACCCAGACAATAGCTTCCTGCATCAAGTATCTACCGGAGTTAGGCTAAACAAGCGTGTTTCACTAGTTTTCTATTATTCCTTACCATTTTCTCAGTAATGTTATTAAATTGTCAGCCTTGATCAAATCCCGTCCTCTCGAGGGAAGAGAAGAGAATTCGCCAGAAGATGACCTAGAAACATCTCCAAATTTAGTGTGGGCACTCCGTGATTTCACACTGAAGCTGGTGATTGATGGCAAAGAAGTTACAGCTGACGAATACATACGCCATTCCTTCAAATTGAAACGAAGTATGCGTAATCAACTTTCTGTGACATATATCCAATATATTACACAATCTCAGTAAACTCAGATATAATATCACGGAATATTTCCCTGATTATCATCTTGATTTACCTAGATTATATATTACATGCCATACAGCGAACCGTTGGGCCTTACAAATCGTTTATTCAATAGACCAATACCCAGATGACGTTTAAATATCCTTCTTACAATAACCCGATGAAGTGTGCAGGCCTCAATTATCTGGAAATCTAACAACATGGCTTTTATAAAACGTGCAGGAGCCACAAGGCGTGAAGTCCTGTGTGTAAACCGATGCACCAAATTCAAGGCTTAAAAGACCGACTGCGAGTCCAGGGATCTCCCGTTGGCAATTAAATTGATGTCGTGTTACACGAAGGAGGTGGTAGGGCAATGCAATTGTGTTATGATCCTAACCTGCCATTTAATTGTTATGGATGTATATTGCATCATGGATGAAACGTCTTCGGGTTTCAGGTATACTGACATTCAACCAACCGTATTTGTTTTGATATGTGGCTCTCGATCTGCATCAATGGCAAACACACAATAAACGATCATTGAGCTCACTGTCCACAATACTTTAGTAATTTGACTGACGTGTCAAAACAAACTAATTTATGCACGACTATTGTCTTATTTTATTCTTCAGCAGACTCAAAGGACACAGTGGACGCCAACAACCAACGTGAGTGCATCACTGACTTCTTCGCTGATATTAAATGTTTTGTATTCCCTCGTGCCGCTCCGACACAAAAGTTACAGAATCTCGAGGAATTGGGTGACAGCGACCTTGATCCAGATTTCCTGTCAGAAGCTCGAACTTTTTGTGACTACATCTTTCGTGAATCCAAGCCAAAACGATTGCAAGGAAAATGTGTCAACGGAGAGAGTAAGTAGACTATATCCATCTATTTTCATTTCTATAATTTTATAGAGATTATATTCAGATCACAAAATGTATGAAATTATTGGCGATGATGATGATCCATAAAAGGTTTGGTAGATGTGCCACATCGAATTTAAGCAGTTACCATATTTCACAACTCGTCCTCACTGGCAAAAATACCCTACTTATTTAAGAATTTTTTTATTGAAATCAGATAATTTTACCCAAAATGAGTAGATTTTTTTTTTTTTTTTTTAAGTAAAATTCAGAGTGTGATAAGTAAATTTCATTTAAACAAGAAAAAAATAAGACTATTAAGAAATATTTCCCTGTACTGAGATAAACAAGACAATTTTTTCTTAAAATAAGAAACTATTTTTTGTGTAAGTAAAATATAGAGTGTGATAAGTAAATTTCGCTTAAACAAGAACAATTTTCTTAAAAGTTAACTCATTCTGAGTAAAATTATCTTATTTCCTTAAATAAGTAGGGTATTTTTGATAGTGCTATATCAGTGTAACCCACGTACAATGGTAATCTGCATATAAGGACTAGTAATCCTATTGGTATACGGTAGCACCTTTGAGACAAGCAAAATTATTTTAGAATGAGCTTTCGTATATATGATGCCTCTCTTGCAATTTCTATTGTGCATTTCTTTATATATTTAAATAATGTATTCGGGTGGCAGAGCGTGAATTGAATTAAAATAATTGAGGGATTTAATGTCAAACATGTGTCTGAAATTGAATAAATTTGATTTTACAAATATTCAGTGTACACAAATAATTTAATAAAATCTTCCAGCGTTTGCTCAGCTCGTTAAAATTTTCGTGGAGACCATAAATTCTGGCAAGGTGCCGCACATGCAAGATGCTCTGACAACGCTGGCAGCGACAGAGAACACGAAAGCTGTGGAGGAAGGCATGACAGAATTCATGAAGATTTACTCTTTGGTCACTCTCCCGACAGAAACAGCCGATCAGTTGTTCGCCGTATATGTGCAGTGCGCTAGCGACGCTCTGGAGGTGTTCCGTTCACGCGCTTACAACGACAAAAACAACGAGTTTCGAGGCCAGCTTGAGGTAAATGTAAGAACGTTGTCATATGTTGAACTTCGTTAGACCAGTAAAAGGTTTAAGGGGAATTAGGACTTAGGACATTTTTGAAATTTTGAAAGTCATTTTTTCGAATTACTTCAAAGAAATAGTCATATTTTCTTGTGTTTAATTGTGTTTCCTATCTTTCTGAGATGAAATAATGCACCCTTGATAATTGAGTGCCTTTTTGAAAATTTCAACCTGACAAACAAAATGTCAAAATCTCTCAAGTCCCCCTGATTCTTAAGACATTATTTGGGACCGTCACCCAAAATACAGGCATATCATATTGTTCACCCGTTGTACAGTATTGGGAATGTAACAACTTGAAAGATACTTCCCAATAAACTGTTAGATTCGGGTCAAAATAAACGGAAGACACAAGGTGACTGCCATTTAGACTTTGCCGTCTAAACCAATCCCCAGAAAAGTTAAATGGTTACAGTCACATATTGCAGATTGCATGAGTGAAGTTTAATCATTTTTTTCGGAGTTATTACGTTCGAGCAAGATTGACCGTTGTAGTCTTATTCAGTAAATCGCACGTGGAACGCCTATCTCTATAAACACTGCTGCAAATATGAATTCTGCAAAACTGAATCTGTAATGTCTCACCGTTATTCTAGTTTTGCCATTTCGTTCCTCAAATAGGTTCAGATGTCGGAGCTTTACAAAGATTTGTGGCATAATAATTTACACGAATCGAAAATTGAGTGTGAGAAGGTTTTGACCAGGGTCATACAGCCCATAAAGAGGAAAACAGAAATGAAGGCTTATATTAAAGCGGGTGGTCACCAAGAATACATCAATGACAAGATGGGAGCCATTAACAGCTATTTGACACAAACTCGGCGTCAGCTGAAGGTAAACTTTTTCATCTGATGCTATGTCTCACACTATTATATGATAAGGCGCGAAGAAAACTTTCGAAAACGAATTATATTCTGTGTTGTACATGCTCAGTTGATTTCACTCTGGCATAGCTTGTGTAAATTGGATGTATGAGTTCGACGAAGGATGCATATCACGAGAATATGTAGCATTATTCCAAGAACACCGTTGATGAGGTAACTCAATATCTGCATTATTATAATCCCCTTCAAATTGCGCATTTCCATCATAACTATGTGATATTTCGCTAGTTCGAATGTACAGTATGACACCGAGCTCACATGGTATCTCCTGAATGTCTATTATCGCCCTACTGGATCGACAAGTATGATTGTAGGTGAATGCACCAGTCCATGTGTCATGCGACCATGAACTGTAGATTGGATCACTTCACATTGAAGCCGGATAACAGCTGCAATGTTATAATGAGGCAACATATGATTGTATATCAGATATGTCGACAGTCCATGGTTGATACCATTTGTCTTGGCAAAGTCCATTTGGCGAATCATTGGATAAGACGATGTGCTCTCTGTGCATCATTCACAAGTGCATGTTGACCTACCATGGACTGTCGATCGGTCCGGTGATGATACCATAGATTGTCGTAATATCAGACAGACAGAGAATAAACTATTACTGGTTCATATTCCTCTTAAACACACACAAGTGAAAGGAATCGAGAGATGAATGAGTCAGTGATACATGAGACAGGTAGTAAGTTCCCACGTGTTCATTTTGTGCTCATTTCCTCACACTATAATCCGATGCTAATACCTACCATGGACTGTCCACCAACACCTAAAAACACCTCTCGCCGCAAAAATGTTTAAAATTTTTGTTAACTTGAAATAATAATAACCCTACATTTGGTGACAATATAGTACGATATCTCTCCATCAAAAAATGACTGGACACCAGTAACCATACCTGTCATCGATATGCTGAAAATCGTTCATTTTCGGCTGTGGTCACTGTCGTCTGGTCAGACACACGCCCACGCTTGATAACGAAAGCACCGAAAAACCTACCATTGACTGTGATTTGACACCTGACCGGCGGTGTTTACCTACCATCATACTTGCCGATTCGGTAGGGTGATTATAATGAATGTAAATTACGGGAATTTTTTGCAAGTCGTAAATATATGTTTCTTGCAATGTAGAGGTAAGATAATTCAATATAAATGCATGGATTCATTCTTAAACTACCGTCACTCGTATTTCTGTGATGCTTACCTGGCTGGCCTGCATTCAGGTGCCAAGACTTCAATTATTGCATCGCGATCTATCGGACTTGTTTTACCGCAGTAAGCAAGGAATTGTTAAAACAAGGCAGTGTACTGCAAACTGCAAAATTATGAAGATTTTTCGAGAAAAGGCATATATTATTATTTAGCATCCCTATTGCTGACAATCAATTTCACGAAGCAGACACCTGCAAGTCGAGTGCCTGAAGTAAGTCGACACGCATGGGACGAGTCCACTGCGGCAGCTAGATTTGCTAAAAGGCTTTTAATGTTCAAAATTACGAAAAGACGTTAACAATCACCAATACATTTCAAGCCTGTTCCAAAGATAGCATGAACCATGGATTCTGAACTCTCTAAAATAATTAGGTTGAATCAGATTGGAATTAGTGACCAATCTATTCGATTGAATATTCCATCTATTAGATTGAAAATTGCAATGTATTGAATAAAATTTTCTGTCTACAACAGATTCATTTATCGTTTTCAATCCGATAAAAGATTGATCACTAATTTCAATCTGATAGATGGAATTTCAATCTAATTATTTTAGTGAGAATTAGATTCTTGTTGTAACGGCACTTTTTACATGATCATATCGCAGTACACGGATTAGCGTATCCCCCCTCGGCGAGTGCAACTGAGCACGTGAATAATATCATGACGTCAAACTACGCGCACCGTACCGGTTATAAAGTGTCATCTATTGGAATCGAACAGCACCTGGGCTTCTTTCTTTATATGTAATAATGTTATTTGGTAAAACACATGGGGTGTGATAGTACCTGCCTAAACAAACCAAGTCAACATTCGCTAATAGTACGTACAAATGTTGACACTTTATGACCTGTAATTGTAACTTGGCCGGCACCATGGAAATTGTACAATAGTGATGTCAAGAGATCTCAGTGAGTGAATATGATTTATCAACGTTATTTCATTCATATCAGGACGTTTGGCTCCTATTCCTTTTCACACTCAGAAACCCATGGGTTACCCAGCTAGTCGCCTTTTACGACAAGCTCTCTAAGGTGTTGAGGTCTTTTCTTACCATAACCTGGAGTGTGCACAACGACATCCCAGGTAAATCTCCGGGAGTCCCAAGGGGCCAGGTGTCTAATTTTTTTACTTATATTTATACTTTATAAATACTATTTTTGAGAACATATGTCGATCTTTAGAAAACCAGTCAAAGCTAACTCTGCTCACAGTAATTTCAATTAAGAGTGATTTTTTTCCAGTCAAAAGATGTTCTTGATAACTATATCAACGACAGTGAGGCTGAAGCTGAAAACCTTTTCATCGCCGACCTGAAAATAAAACAGAAAGAAGATGAAACAGCAGGTCAGTATTCTCTATTATTATCTCACAAGTAAATTTGTATTCAATATCGAGATTGCGATTGGTTAAAAGGGCTGGTCGTATGAACCCATACACCCCGAGAGATGTCTTGCTAGTCGGGGTGTATGCAAAAAACAACTCTCGTGCGACTGGAAACGACGTTCTTGCTTCGAATTTTCAGCTGACCATATCTCAATATTTATGGAATTACCTTCGCCCACTCGTTAAAATTTATTGGAATAAAGTCCCAGTTCACTGAAGTTTCCGACATAAACTCACCAAAAGATGTCATTTATTCCAAAAATAAAAGTCCGGTTCCGAACCAAATCAGATCGAAATGAATGAATGTTGTGTTGTGGCGCGTTTTCCGTAGTGATGTACCGAAAAAGCAAATGCGAACAGTTCCGTAACCGGAATGACTCGCTGAATTTGTCAGTTGTACCGTTAGTTCTAAATGATAGACCTTTTCTATATTTATGTTTCAAGATAAAAAAGGCTTGCGGGATAATAAATTCGTTATTCAGGCTTTGCTCCGGTTGTATGGAAGGTTACGACCCTCCCTGAGACTCACATACCCTTCGGCTGACACCTCAGGGTGTATGAGTTTCAGTGAGGGTCGTAAATTTCCATACATCCGGGGAAAACCTGAATAGCTAATAATGTTCACATAATAGAAAAAAAAAGAAGGAAGTAGTATTGTGTATTTTTTTGTAATTTTGTATAATCAAGATAGGAAATCAACGGGCTTGATATATTCTCATCTCATGCACGCAATCTTTCAAACCCGCCTGACGTCATTGTGGGAGGTTCCTTTTGTTGCCTGACTACGTTCAACTGTGTCGTCTGCAGCCTTCCGATCGAAACTATACTTTTCAATCCATGTCAACAACCGTGGCTGATCAGGATTCAGGGTTGAACACCATTTGACCAGCAAACATGTTATCGAAATATTTGACGAACTGATGGACTTGAAACCAAAACCAATAACTGAAGATGTACGACGTTTCATTACCAGACAAGAAAAGGTCAGCACGCGACGTGCCACAAAAGACCTACTTGAACTTGATGGAATATAGAATGCTGTATACACGTGGTCAAACAAATTAAATTGTTCAGAAAAGTGGCGTTTCACATATTTTTTTTTTGTCAGATGGACAGATCGTTAACCCTTTGTACAAAAATGTACTTCGGTCATTCAACGTGTTTTTGTTGTTTCGTGCTGTTGTTGTTGTTGGCTCATGGACCAGGGGTTAAACTCATTATTGCTCACCCATTTGCATCGACTACTCTCAGAAAATGCGATCGGAATGCAGAACCATTTAGCTGAAAGGGCTAATAAACGAAATTCGCTATACTACCATCTTGGTTGTCTAAGTGTGATGTTATTAGACAAATGATCTGTTTTTCCTCTTTATAATCACTTTATCAAATCCCTCGTAATTTCTCGAGAAACCTGAGACTGGATATTAATGTAAGTCGGTTCAAAGAAGTAGATCTCCAGAAATATTGACAAAAATACTTTTCTGCAATGGAACTGTTGAATTAATTATTTTATATGCTAAATATCAACCTATTCCGCTAACGTAAGCACTGTCTGTCACATTCTGAACTGTGAGAAATCGAAGCGCTAAATTCCATTCGACGTGGCAAATTTATTTTCTGATTTTTTTGGTTCTGATACAGCGAATGAACCAGCGAAACTGCACGAGATTTCTTCCAAAATAAACGATTCGTTATCCACGCTCACTATACTGTATGCAGATATTGTGCAAATATTACAGGACACGAATCCCAAAAAGGCATGCGGACCAAACAACATCTCGGAAATTGTTTTAAAGGAATGTGCGGAAGAATTAGCCATGCCTTTGACAATAAAATTCAATAAATCAGTTTCTTCTGGTGTTTATCCTGAAATGTTTAAAGCCGCTAATGTAATTCCCAGGTAGATCTACTTCTACAAACCTAGTCGAATACGTTGTCAAGCTCACTAAATATTTTGATGATAAGAAACAAACTGGTAGTATTTACATTGATTTTTCTAAGGCCTTTGACACCATCAATCACACACTTCTTTTACATAAACTAACTAGCTATGATATAAATGGACAACTTTTACAACTTTTAAAGTCATATCTATGTGATAGAAAGCAGTGTGTTGTAATAAATGGTCCCTATTATTCTCTATATATGTAAATGATTTGCCTGATGTTATTCTTTACTCTGAAATTTCTATGTACGCCGATGACTCCAAAGTATTCAAAGAAATAGTATCAATACATGACTGTCACTTGTTACAGGACGATGTTGTGTGTATAAGTCTCTGGTGCGACACCTTGTTGTTAAGTTTGAACATAAAGAAAGTTTTCGTAATCTCTTTTACAAACAAAGATTTTCAATCATTTTTAATTATCGATTGAAGGATGTTTTTCCGGAAAGAATTACTGAAATGAAAGACCTTGTCGTGTGTTTGTCATCGAACATGAAATTTAAACCGCATGTGGAAAATATTTGCTCCAAGGCTTTTAGGATGTTAGATTTAATCAAAAGATCTTGTAACGTTTTTACCTCGCCAAAGTCTTTTAAATCTTTATATATTTCATTTGTACGCTCTAGTTGTACGCTCTAGACTAAGTATGCATCTGTTGTATGGTCACCTCACACCCAGGATCTCATTTTACGCCTTAAAAGAGTACAACAGAGTTACATTAGATATATGTGTTTTAAATTTGGTGTTAATTATTATGAGCTGGGATATGTTGGGACATGCAACCATTTTAACTTACAAACGCTGGAGAAGAGGAGGGAGTTTTTAGATTTTTTTAACTGCTCTTATATCACAAGTCAATTTTTCTGTGCCATCACGACAACTGTGGCATACACAACCATTTTTACCCCACAGGTCTCGGATCAGCGTACGCAAGCATTCTTTTTGACGAAGAACCTTAGTATCTTGCAATAGATTTTTAAATGATACAAATTCTGATATTTTTAGCTCTAAGCAAAATTTTAAATGTCGGGTTTTAAACTATCTTAATGGGAACAGTACGTCTCACTGATAAGTACATTCAGTTATTTCACGTGCTTATTTTTTCACGTGATACTTCCTGCTTTAAAAGATCCACAATTAGTCATATTTCTAATGTTTTCCAATGTTTTTCCTGATATGTACCATGTTATATCTATTGTGTCTTTATATTTCTATAAAGGAATATTATTGGGTGTATACCTGTTGACCTTTTAAATAAATAAATAAATAAATAACTGTTGTATGTTTCAAAGAGATTTTCAAACCTAATAGTATAGCAAATCTGGGTGAGTTCAGTAGACCATAGGAAACTGTCTTGAGTTTTTAGTGTTTAGTGTTGGGTTATTTCATACACATTTTGAATTGTTGCTAACTTTCATACGAAATAGTACACTGAATCAGTAATTTCAGTGAATAATTGTGATTTTTGTGGACATTCTGAATACTCTGCACTAGTGACAATAAACCTAAGCCCTGATGACTTTTCATTCCCAGTCAGAAAAGACTGTCTCGAGTGAGAATCGTTTTCACAACTTGAGCTACCGACTCCACTCGGGTACTACCGAGTCCAGTCCGGAACTACCGAGAAGCGTCGGAAAGAGCTTGCTTATATTCAATCCATTTCACAAGTTTATGACTAATTGCTATTGTAACAAGCGGAATTTGGATAAATTAAGTTCTACTGAAATTATTGGTCATTATTGGTAAATAATTTTAGTCAGATCAGGGCGTTCAATAAATTAGAGGCATTGTAACGATGGTATTGATATTGCATCGTATTTCTAAAGGATGCTTCTAGTGAACTCTTAATGAAAAGCTGTAACTAGTTCATGTTTTCAATTTCAGAGCAAACCCGAGAATTCAAAATAAATTCGAAGAGAACTCTGGACGCCCGACAAAAGGCAGCTGAATTTGACGCCAGCGCGGAGGAACTTAAGAAACTTCACGAGCAAAAGATCAGAGAAATAGAACATTTGTGGGAAAAGGAGAAAGAGCGAGTGATTAAGGATCTTGAAGCGAAGAGGGAGACAATGCTCAGAGACCAAAAGCTTTCGTTGGAAAAAGGGGACGCCAGAGAGGTTGAGAAACGAAAACAAGAAATTCGACAACTTGAGGAACAGATTAGGCAAACTAAAAGGGGAAACGTAAAGCAGGTTTTGAAAATGGCGGGTGTTGCTGGTTTGTCAGTGTTCAGCGCTGCAACAGCAGTGGTTGGCGGTCCAGTGGGTGCTATAATAGGTGGAGTGGCCCAGGTTCTGGGAATGAAAATTCTAAGCTGGTTTTGATACGTCTTGCGTTGCACCTCTGAGATATAGAATACCAATTTTTTTATTCTCTTTTTTTATTATTAACTCTTAGAGCTGTTTTCGTGATTGCTTTCACTTGTAAATCTTGCGCAATATGTGCGGATATGTGCCAGAACAATGCGCAAAAATTCCTCCGAAACACTTCCCGCTGGGTCGGGTATGAAGACCAGGACATTCATTAGTTTATTTTTGTGTTGTCACCGGTGCAAATGGTTGGCCAACGCCTTTTCCCACATTTTGTACTCACGACACTATTTTGGACTCATTCATGGGTATTTTACAACCTTTATTATCGAGCCCGTAGCTTTAGCTGCGATATAGATGCCACAATAAAAGTCTGTCTCTCTGTCTATCTGCAGGTCAACTTAAATGTTAAAGTTTTGGACTTTTTCCTGTCCACAGCTTCTCGACCTCACCCTATGTATTCTGAACTAAGGTCCGTCCAAACCATCATATATGCTAGATGCTTACATCAGGCTACACTTTTTCAACCTATCCACTACCCTCAACAGCCTACTCCCAGCCTGAGGCAAAATTTTTAAAGCTTTGGCTTGTCCACTGCTTCTCAGTTTTATCCTTTACAGTCTCCTAAACTAAGGCCTGACGGAGCCCCCTAACGTTCATACATTCCGGGCGCTTACATCATGCTACATTTGTTGAATCAATCCACTACCTCAAAGAGCATGTCCCCACCCCTGGAGCACCGAGCCCCACACTCTATTTCCTAAACCAAGCATCGCCCGAACCCATACCCCCTATATTCCGGGAGATTGCATCATGCTACACTTATTGAATCAATGCACTACCCTAGGAGAGCATTTTCCCACCCCCGGGGCACCGAGCCCTACCTTCTATCTTCTAAACTAAACTTCACCCAACCTCATACCTTCATATATCCCAAAAGCTTACATCATCATACACCTATTCAACCCATCCGCTACCCCCGGGGGAACATATCCCCACCCCCGTGGCACTGAATCGCCCGACCCCATACCCTCATATATTCCGGGAGTTCACATCGTGCTACAGTTATTAAATCCATCCACTACCCTCTGGAAGATGTCCCCATCCCAGGGGCAGCAAGTTCCACTCTCTGTCTCCCAAACTAAGCTTTGCCCGAGTTCATAGCCTGATATGTTCTAGGAGCTTACATCATGCTTCACTAATTCAATGCATTGCCCGACCCCATACCAACATAGTTCAATTTCTAATTTTATATCTATTAAATGCGATGCTAACCTGCTATTAGATATGAGATGCAGTGTATCACCTACATTATATTCCTTTATAGCAATTACTAATAGTTTAAGAACATTTTATTTCGGAAGTATTTAATTTCAGAAGTACAATATTAAATACCCGTAGTACCGAAGCCCTTTTAGTGTTGGTTTTCATGTCAACTTAAATGAAGGATACCATTTGCTTCAATTTTGCTATCAAATCATGCTATTCCACATCAAATAATCTACTCTAAAGCTTTACCACGCATTTAACTTATACGTTAATTAAAACTGAGTCTTAACTCACACTGTTTTAACAGTTTCAAGCTGGTATCAACACTGTCATGAACATAAACGAAGCGAGAATATACTTATCACCTGCGCGGTTTCAAAGACCCTACTCCAGGCTTTCGGACAACATATATGATGAAAATATGCGTCTAGAAATTACTCATTTTTGTATGCGAATGACAGGCAATCGTTGAACTAAATTTCCATCGATACGGTCCAGATTGGAGTTCAGTTCAGTTTTAATGAGTTCGTGGTCTTCCATTCTTTATGTAGAATCACTTGCGTATGATTGAAACCATTTGTCATTCTATTTTTTGTCTATCTGCATAGAAATGTGAGGGTTTACCACAATGCTGGTGCCGCATTCCAATACTGTAAATGATACCTCTACTCCAACTATTACATTGTTAATAGCTTTTTCAGAAAATAGATTATATATAGTTCAAGTATCATGACACAAAGTTACACCAAGTTGTGCTCCAAATTACACAAAATGAGATATGCAAAATGAGATGAGATACTTATCTTACTTTGGGGCAAAAATGTAATATTTATTTCAAGATTTATAATAAAGTTCCTGTTTCAATCCAAACTCAACATCACTGATATAGAAATCATATTTTTTATAATAAATGTATTCTCATTTCAAATTATGATGCTCCGCTTTAGAGGGCTCGATCTTTATGCGAAGCTGCATGCTGTAAATATACTTCGTTAGTGAATGTTTGTATGCAATTTGGATCTGAAGAACGCAAGTGAATATTACCACCGGTAAACACTAAGTATTGCATATCTTTGTTTGTTGCTCTATAGTTATTATTACTGACCGGAAATATGAATATGTTTCGAAAGGTACATTAGTATGAATGGTTATGTAGGTGAATGTAACAGATACAGTCTAGTAAAGTATGTATTCCATAAGTTCATTTGGTAAATCATCAGTTGTTCTCTTTTGTATACGTGCAGTTTTTTATATATATTTTATATACATGGCAGAGTGACTAACGGCACAGGACCTACGAAGTAGGGTATGCATTTGGACTCCGACGCGCAGTGAACTCTTTTAAATCCGTCCGCCCCAAGTAGAAATTCTGCCTATATTAAGATGGGTACAACCCAAGTCAGAATCACCAGTGATTTTCATCAGAAATCACCCGAAATTTTCAACAAAAGTAGGTCAGCTCAGAACTTGCTGGTAACAATCCCCTGATGCACCTTCATGCAAAAAATTAAGGTTCTAATGTCAACGGTTCTTCTTATTTTGCCGACGAAAGGATTCGGATGGACTCACCGACTGACTATCGGACGATTTGCAGATGGTAGCCTACTTCGTAGGAATTACTGTTTATACTTTATTTAATTAGTAAATCATAGTGTACCGTTGTATTTCTGTTTCGTCAAAGCAGACACTTTGTTGTCATCATCATCAATGCCTTTCTCAAGATGTAAATAAATGTATATTTGTACAACCGTCTCATTGTCGTATTGTTATGACCCCGAGGTTTACATATTTTGGACACACCCGCACTGATCAAGATATGTTGATTACATGGACTCAATTCTCTTTTCAGACAGGTTAAAATATCCCCTAGTGACACTAGATATAATTTACCGAAGAACTGGGTAGGCCTACTGGAACATACATATATTTCCAATTATGAACACGGTCTTATGACGTGATTTTGGGGTCGTTTCAAATGTCAACTCAAAAGATACTCAACTCCGGAAAGGGAGTTTGTGTTGTGTTCGAGTGGTTATCTTATTCTTATTAATGATTCAATTCCTTTCAACGTTATCATGTATAGCTCGTCGTTAATAACGGTGCCATTCATTACCGAGGTTTATCTTGGTATTTCAGCCATGTGGTAGCATCCTCCCCACAGCGCATGCTCCATTTCGCAGGCTCATTTACCATCCCTGCCTCCAATGGCGGAAGTTGACCTTTACTACGTTGCTATGACGTATAGGGGAAAACCAACGAACGCATGGTTCAGTTTGAATCCGGCCGAACAACTCCTTCATTGTTGTACATGAGCGAACTACTTTTCATATGCTCTGGCCAGATAAACAGGGAAAATAATCTCCAAATAATTCTTTTTAACGCTAGGTCAACAGAGGTATTATGCAGACTTGAATATAGTAATCGAAATGTTCGGCAAACATCTATTTTACTATATATGATGTCACTTCCGGCGATGTGCGCGAAGGCCCCGAATCCGGTCCAAAAATCTGACTGGTGACTGGGGTATTATTAGACCCCCAGCTAGGTGGTTGATGTGGTAGTAGTTGTGGACCGTATCACCTGTGTAATGAAATAGTCTTTTTGTTATGTTGGGTTCACCCTAAGTATTATTATATTCTGCTGAACAATATCAGGAGTGTCATTTATTACTAAAAATTAGCCACTCTAGACATATGACATTTTCTATCCTCAAACCGTGCACCAAATGTAAATGCTAGCTTGAAGACTTTCTGAAATAAGTGAACATCGCGACTACTAGACGACCCCTGATATGCCGATAAATTGAATTCTGAACAAATAATGATGCAGAAGACACAGATAGCCATAAGACTCAATTTAGTATGGAATGGCCCAATGGTGAAATGTGCCTTCTCTTGGATGAAAACAATGCACATAATATAGACAAAGAAAACACGAATTCTTAAGAACACTATAATACGCGTCAGGTCCGACATTCAATATTCAGCCGTCGTCCACAAAAGAATTTCCGCGTCAATAACTGAAAGAACAAGCTCCTGGTCCGTCATTCCTAATTCAGCCGTCGTCCATTAAAAAATATCCACGTCCATAATCCAAAGACCTTTTCCAACAGCATTAGCACCGAATTCAAAAAGACAATCGTAGTATACATAAACATTGGCTAATTCCTGCAAGACAGAAGCAGTTTTCAGTGATGCCGTATCAAAAAATCAGCATCGCTGATCAGTATTCTCAATCCATATGATATTCGTTGTCAAGTCGTCATCTAGAGAGTGATGTATCTCAGTCACGCTTTGATTGAGACTGTTCATAGGAGCACCACGAGAATCTTGAAGTACATGGGTTCATATGGCCCCAAGCCCCAAGTTAAGTGGAATTAGACACAAATTACGAAACGTAACGCCATAGATATTGCACGCTACCCTCGTATTTTGCTATCAGCATGCTATATGTATCGCCAAATTTGAGAAACTTCGAGTGGAGGCGCTTGGTGGTATATCCTGGTTTTATAAATTTCTGCAATAATGTTTTGTGACGTTGATTAAAATCGTCACATTTAACACAGGATCTAGCAAATGAAATCTTTCTCGTCATTTCCAAGCCTACATGAAAGGAAAATTTAAAACAAAACACACAAGATGGTTTCATGCACCATAGATGTGGTGAACCATAGATTTTAATGATGACAGCAAGAAATGATGACGTTCTTTATGTAAAATCTTTATGACCGAGTTGCATTATTTATCCAAACGAATTTTCGAGACCACCACGCTCTCCGAATTCATACAACAGTGTCAGATCATAAGGCTATGGAGTTTGACCGACCTTGACCTATTTGTCTTAGGTGAATGTACACATTAAAAATAGATTCAATGCTATTATTATACTTTCTGAAGGATTTTAACTAGCCTTTCAAAATGTGTAGGCCCTACCATAGATGTTCTGCTCAATGACATGAACTTCATTGGAGATGGCTGATCTTGACCTTTTTTTTCTGAGTCAGTGTACACATTAAACATAGATTCAATGCATGCTATTAGCATATCTTTTGAAGGATTTTAACTAGCCTTTCTATTTGTACCAAAGATGTTTCTGCGTAATGACCAGAACATCGTTGAAGTTGGCTGACCACGACCTAACTTGTCAAGGTCAAATCATATGATAAAAGTTTAATCAATGCTGTCAGCACATTATCTGCTAGTAATTGTTCTCAAAGGTCAGTTTCCAAATTCATACGCACCTAGCGATGGACTAGAGCTTGAATTATTTTCTCAAACTCAAATTATACAGTGAATGTAGAAATACTTTTATGCAGTGCACATATTTCAAAGGTTAAGAGATATTTCTTTCCAAATCCACACTGCCGAAGCACCGGAATCGTATTTAGCATGACCTATTTTGCATGATGATATCTCTTTTCTAGATTTACATTACTCCAGATTTGCGTAATAGGTTTTGACCCCACTAGCCAAAAGTGAAGCCCCGGCGATGGCACCTACTCCAACACCCCTCGCTATGGCGAAACCTCTGGAAAATGGGTTCAGCATAGAAAGCATGGATACACCGTTCAGCACAACTTCAGCTTTTCCTATGAAACCCTGCACCCGCTCACAGGTACCGATCTTCCCTTGCAATTCTGCAATGGCTTTCTCCTCTTTCTTGGCTCTCTCTGTGAAACCCTGCTTCGCGAGTTCTGCTTGAATCCTTTTCTTTTCCTGAAGCACGAGGTTAAAATCATGTAACATGCGTTCTTTCTCTCTCATATTTTTCTCTTCCAGTTGCTGCAGGTGAAGCTGATTGGCCACCTTCTGGTCTGTCAGCAGCTGTTCATGCTGATGGGCAGCGAATTCCTCAGCTTTCGCCTTCTGTCTCTCTCTTTCGGCCCGGTTACGTTCCTCTGTTGATAAGAAAGGCCCACGTTAGTTCAAACGGTCTGTGATCGGATTATCGATAGTAAGTATCTGACGTTTAGAGCTGACGTCATCACAGATTCCACTTGCAAGCGATCGGTGTTCGGAGTGTACTAAACAATACATTTGGTAGATTTTCGTTGCCTAAACGTTCGCATTAAATAATGTGCGCTATATTCATTAATGATCCCGTCTTTCTAGGAAACCCTAGCATGTACACTTATTAATTGGTGGACTTGCACCAGTCATGTTCCATGTGTCAGTTGCTTTAACCAGGCCTGTGCAATTTGGGGGTGTACCGCTACCTCCTATATATTATTGTTATCGCTGAGGCTAGAGGGTTGAATCTTGCTACACTATATCTTTGGGTCAAGCTCTACCAAAAAAGTCAAATAAATCCAAGATGGCCGCGATGGTGACGTCATTTTCGAGAAGAGCATTTTTTGGACGGTTTTTTCGGTCAGAATTTTTTAATTGTTTTCTTTTTATTTTTTTATTTTTCTCCGCAAAAACTACATGATCAATTAGTAAATAATCTGATATGAAATAAAATAAGTTTTACCCACTTTTCCATGAGGAAAAGCAACTAAAATGACGAAAACATCACATTTCTGGTACCCCACATGCCCGCCATTTTGAATTTACCCATGATCCTCTGTGCGGGGGTCATGCAAGATAGTCTAAAAATGACCCCAATATGTCACGGAGCTCTCAACGTTTTTTTTCTTTTTCTGGAGATTGGAGCAAAAAACATCAGGGGGTGGGGGGGGAGGCGGAGGTAGGGTTAAGGCAAGGGAGATTACATGAAAAAAGGCAGTAAACCACGGAATTGACAGAAGCGAAAATACTTACACACATCTCACACAAAAAATATCCACAAAGAAAAGAGTACGGAGAACACTAGTTTAATGGTGTTTTATAGGTTTATTTGTCCTTTTAGAACTTTTTGTAGATATTGCTTCTAAGGTAACTTAATATTAATTTCAACCAAAAGGGTAACTTACCAGCCAGTTCCCTATCTTTGTCCTCCAGCGCCCGGTCAGCAGCCAATATTCTGTTTCCGTCGAGTTCTTTGCAGTTCATGTAGTGTTCCAGAACCTCGGCGCTCTTAAATGGAATGGATTACGTTTAAACATCGAATTGAAGTTGTGTTGTTCAGTTCCAGAATTTTTTTAAAAGTAATATGTTTTGAAATTATCGATATCTCTGCGAACCTGCCAGTTTTTAAGTGTCAGATATTAAGGATGGTCCAAAGTAGGATTAAGGGAAAATGGTATTGAATTTCTAGTTCTTACTCAGAAAATCAGTCTGTAAGACGCGAAGCCGCCCACATCTTCCCCGCCTTGGTAACATATACGTCAACTGGTTATGTATAAATTTCACCTCGGCCTACTAGGCCTACTTCGGCTTACTCTTCACGACCTGTAACCATTACCTTTTGGTTTTGTCACAAATACTAGCTACTTTTCATACTTAAGGATGTCCGCTGGTGGGAAATCAAAGTAATTAACTTTTTGAATAATGTGTGTTGGTGCATTAATAATTGTGTAATATGAGAAAAAACAAAAAAAAGAATATAGGTTGGTGTGCATTTTTTAGCTGTGTGCAACGTTAAGTGGACTGACCCATGCTCAATTTGATAACCCAGAAAGCATAGGGAATAGCCACAGTTTTGAAGCATATTCATGAAAAATTCATATAAATAGTATTTAACTTTTTCTTATATTCCAACTGTTTGCAGATAATCACAATGTCTATCAAAATTTAGCAAATTGGATGGATGTTGGTGTGCAAAATTCTCGGCTAGAGGGCTTTTAAAGGAAATCCCCATCTCTTAACTTATGGAAGGGAGATAACCCAATAGAAAAACAGACAAAATGGCTGCCAAAGTCAAAAACCACCAGCGGACATCCTTAAGAAACTAGATCACGTTGATGTCCATTCACCTATGGAACTATAACATGGGCATTTCTGAAATTATTCCCAACAGTCTTAATTTTCTAACTAGAGTTTGCAGACACCGTGACAACAGAACCATTTGTACCTATTCTCAGCCGCTCCAAGGTGAAATATGTCCGACAAAAATGTGAGTCATATGGTCCCAAACCCTGATGACGTATTATATCTCTCTCAGTCACGTGATGAAATGTGTATCCAGTCATCTGCATGATACATGAACACTTATCCAGAAATCTAACATCGCTTATGTAACACGAAACCAATTAAATTGTCATTTTCAACACAAAGTACATGTGCCGCAAGGCGCGAAGTCCTATATGTAACCCGATACACCAAATAAAAGCTTGCTCTTCCGACTGAGCCAGCTCAGGGGTCTCGCGCTGGAAATTAAGTTGATGTCATGTTACATGATTTTGGGAGGTGACGGTCTAATTGAATTGTATAACGATCCCTACCTACCATTCAATTGTCATGGATGTTGGGGGCCTGCATTGCATCAAGGGATAGAAGTGGTATTTTATTGTCATGGATGTAGGGGGCATACGTCATCAGGTTTCAGGACCATTCAATGGCCGGGTGACGAAGAGCCACTAGAGGGTAGAGCTTATGCTTTTGGTGCCACCAAATATTCATACCAATTCAATTATGTAAAAATGACAGCCTTACAAATGACTCGGAATTGATCCCCAAGAATATTTTTCCACTTAATCCACCCAATTTCTCCCTCCCCCGGATATAGCCAAGCTGACATAGCTTCGTTCGTTCCTACTACGCCATGATGCCTCTCAATGAACTTACATATACACCCCGGGATCACACGACTCCATGGGTCGTTCGGCTCTATCCGGCAATAAAACAACCCCTCCCAGCTCTCTGCCCATTTGTTTTATCGAGTTCGGCAAAGAGTTTGATTGATTGCCGTGAAGAGCTCATCCGTCTGCAATCAGTCTTCAAACATCAATGGTCGGTTAATTTCTCCGCCATTATCTTCGTACGGCCAGTCACGTGATCCGCACGATACGTTGCTCATCACGTGACACGTACGAATTTCACGTGACACTAGTTTGAATGTTATGAGAAGATGGATTTTTGGATGGTTGATGCGCAAAATATCCAATGAAGGTGAGATGAGCTCCTGCATTTTAGCCAATACAATCTGGAAATGTGAAAACAAATACATGTATATTACTCACCATGATGGCCTGATGGCTTATCGTTGTGTACTGCGTAACAGCGTTCTCCAGATCATGGCGATATTTCCAATACCCATTTGGTTTTATGTACACCCCGTTGTAAATTTTCTTTTCAAAATCTTCGGTGATAGTCGATAGAATTTGGGAGCATTTTTCCCAAGACTTTTCCCTGTTTTCTTCTACTAAGCTGATGTACTCTTGTGCAATTTTTATCTGCGAAAAAGAAAAGATATTGAACGAGAAAAGCAAACACTTTGCGGAATATATATATGTCACGTTTTATAATATGGTATCCATTGGCGCTTCCATACTGGTTCTCAATCAAGGCACCCTGTTTTACTGTATAGAATAATGCGACAGAAATGTAAGAATCCAAAGCTGAGCACAGCGCCATGCCAATATTAAATGGAAGAGGAATTGGACCATTTGAAGATTTCAAAAGACCCAAAAGATTTATTGTCATTCGAAGGAATGACATGACCGCCTCTGTCTTGAAGGAAATTAGCCTATGTTTTATGTATACTATGATTGTCTTTTTAAATTTGGTGCTAATGCTGTTTTATGGAATATGGAAAAGGTCTTTGGATATGGACGCGGATATTCTTTAATGGACGACGGCTGAAATATGAATGACGGCCCAGACGCTTGTTATTGGCCCAATACCTCGTAGCTATGGCTGAATGGGGAAAACACTGGAACCCAATTGTAGCATATGCTTCGATCTGGTATACATCTACACCGTTGAGGTCGATATCACCAAGGTAAACCACAATTATAATTTTGCCGTCGTAGCTTGAGGTCCATGTTGGACATTCTAATATGATGGCATCGACTTTTAGATTGGTGAACATACGGGTGGTATTGTGCTTATGGATGCAAATTGCTAACTTTGTTCAATCTTTACGTGCCAGATGGATAGATACCTTCAATTTTTCCTGGTACGCTGCATCTTTGTCATCGAAAGAAAGCTGTAGAAATATGGCAACTGCTGCTTGCTCGCACGCCTGGTGCATCTGAGACAGATGTTTGATGCTATCCGTCGGCAATTCAACGAGCCCATGCACCTGTTTGTAAACTTCGAAACCCTTATCAACGGCCTGCTTATTCTGTGAGTGAGAGAGTGCCTCAAACGCGTTTTCCAGACAGGGGACACGCCCACTCTTGACCGTTTCCACGTAGTCGCGAAGGAGCCCAGCCAGCACTGGAAGACAGGAGAAAATATTCAGAATGTAATAAATGATTGTGGATATTTTCATGGGATAGAAACTTTAAATGAAATGTATTGACATGGAAGACCCGTTCTAGGTTTGGGACACACAACATGATTTTATTCATCCACACTAATAGTGTTTTCGTCGTTACAGTCCATATGTCAATATATCTTTTTTTATTCAATCTCTTGGAATTAGATCAAAGGAGGCACGACTACATGTAGATCATCTGCACAATCCGCTTTGCAACATATCCTGGAGAGAACAATGCCAACATATCCTGGAGAGAACAATGCCAATATATCCTGCAGAGAACAATGCCAACATATCCTGCAGAGAACAATGCCAACATATCCTGCAGAGAACAATGCCAACATATCCTGCAGAGAACAATGCCAACATATCCTACAGGGAACAATGCCAACATATCCTGCAGAGAACAATGCCAAACACTTTCCTGGATGTTTGCCTAGACGAATTATGTGGTATTTGTATATACAATGTTTATTTCATGTTTGATTGACGGAAGTCAGAATCAAACAACTATTTCAACGGATAAAACCGGAGACCGATTTTCATATCCGTTTTGGATTACTTTTGTATTAAGCTTGTCCGTTGTATGGTTTTAAGTTTCTATAACTATCATCCTGAAAACCACTCACTTTTTCCGGTTAGCTCTTTCCCGCCGACAGCCTTCACCGGTGCTTGGTTGACGATATAGTCACGAAACTGATTAGCCTGAGTCAGAAATTCTTTTTCGAGTCTTTCCTCTGGCAGAGTTTCTAGAACCGTGGACTCTCTCGTGTACTCTGTTGGAGGCGGAAAAAGAAAACACTTTTTCTCCTGGAAATACGCCATGATACACTCGCGTGGGGTATTGTAGTCGATGGTCGTTTGGCTTTTTCCTATAAGAAATGTAGGCATATTTGTTTCAATGCTTGTCGTCGTAACATGGCACATTTGCAATACGGTGAAAGACCTTTCAAATTACTATACAGCTATTTACCACAACCACCTCACTGGGGGTCTAATAATACCCCGGCCACCAGTCAGATTCTTGGACTGGATTCCGGGCCGCGTGCATATCGCCGGATGTGACATCATATATAGTAAAATAGATGTTTGTCGAACATTTCGATTACTTTTCAAGTCTGCATAATACATCTGTTGGCCTAGCATTAAAAATAATTATCTGGAGATTATTTTCCCTGTTTATCTGGACAGAGCATATGAAAGGTAGTTCGCTCATGTGCAAAACTGAAGGAGTTGTTCGGCCGGATTCAAACTGAACTGTGCGTACGTGGGTTTTCCCCTATACGTCATAGCAACGTAGTAAAGGTCAACTTTCGCTATTTGAGGCAGGGATGATAAATGAGCCTGTGAAATGGAGCGTGCGCTGTGGGGAGGATGCTATTTACCAGATGATTTACAGCGGCCAGGTCATTTATGCTTTCTGTTCTAAGAACCTGGGTATCCAGTGATAAAAGCTGGGTTTGCACATTATTTCATTCCTACTCCCCAGTCCCGTCCCTTCCACCACAATTCGCGTTTGATAGCCTAGTTAATAGGAGCGTCGAGTCCGCAATGTATTTGACAATCGAGATTCATTCAGATGCCTCGAGCACATTGTTCCAATCCCGTTTTAAGCCAATGGTTCTCTAACACGTATCCCATCCAATTCGCCTTAAGATAATATTATTTTTTCTGTAAACGAAATAGTTTGTTACAAAGATAATGTTGTTTTCTCTCTAAGTGGATTATTAAGCAGGATATCGCGAATTGGAAACTGATATCTCAGTCCCATTCGGGCCGCCATTACAGGTGGATGTGTGATGTCAGCATGACAGCTATGCATCTATGCAGAAGATGCTAAGCTATAACGGACGTCTGTGCGCATGTCTTCCTGTTGTCTCCAGAACATCTCGAGTTTAAATCTATTTCAAAACAACCGTCCTTATCTGTTCGGTGATAAAACGATTTATAAGTATAATAATTATAGTAATTTCGCAGTGGCTAGTATATCACCCTGTTCGTATCATAGCTCACAAAAAATGCACTCTCTGAGGTAAAGTGTAGATGCCACGTCATAACTAACCACATGGAATGTCTAATTCAAAGTTACGAAGAAGAAGATTTACAAAGATGGCAGCGGCCAATATAGCCAAAATATACGTTTTCAATTGCCGTTTACTGACCGATAAATGGGGAAAATATTGAAAAATATTTTTTTGGATCCTGGGGAATTGTTCTTTGAATTAAAATTAACTGATTTCATATAGGATGGCCTTTCCCTTTATATCTCGATCGGGTGTGAATCGTGGGCTATTGCCACAGGCAACTAAACATGATAAACGCATGTATGTTGTTTGGGATTTGATTTCGCATTTTTCGCAGACATGTACGTGTCATGATAGAAACTAGAATTCCAGTTTCGACTGTCAGAATGTCAGATTCTATCAGTAAAAAGTCCGAATCCAATTCTATCTGGATTTCAAACTTCAAATTCGGAAGTAGGATGTGAACTCATTATTCATGTTTTTTCGCAGAATTTCACACGTTCTAGCAGTATGATATAAATAATTCATATCAGTATCTTGATCAAACAGAATGACATTAATTCAAATTAAATTATGAACGTATAGTAATTTGTCATGCTTTGTTCGTAAATTACTGATAATTACTGAAATGTTGTACTGGCAAAAATTGTAAACATTACATTTGCTTGGTCAAGTTTAATATTTGCACCAATGTCATCGGACATGGGCCAGATTCAAAGGTGATATAGCCCACATTGTATGTGCATGATGACGTATTAATGAGTAGGCTGAACGAAGACCTACAATGTGTGCACAAGCCATGCCATTACATTGGCCCATTCCTCACTCTTTCTCTGCATGTCTGGTTCACTTTAATTAAGTTATTATAGTACTATGGGTGACCTTATGTAAATTACTTTTCTTCTTGGAGTGAATTCTTACCAGACCAAATTACAATCGTAAAATCATATGACCATGGTGAAAGGCGGTTGACCTGAGAATTGGCGTGCAAACAGAATGGACAAGAAGCTGGTACCGACACATTCAAACGGCATGTTAATATTACCATGCTATCATCCTAGATAAAGTTCTTGAAGAAAATTATTTTTTTTTATGTATCTGTCAACTATAATGCCAGTGTTACTATCGTTGCATTTGGTACACGTATTATTATCATGTTCATTAAATCATTAAATATCAAAACACTGATTCCGGTTCTATACTCCAGTTGTTATTTATCAGTTCAATTATACCAGCCTGGTAGAATATGAAATTTTGCCAGTTAAATGGAAGGTCTTAATTTATACCGATAAAAAGTGGAAGTTCAGTTTGTCCTGGTATAATTTCAGTTTCTATACCATGACATACACGTCAGATAGTACGAGCCACTGAAAGCTCGCTCTTACCTTTTTTGAGTTTGAAAGCCCTATCTAGGTAACCATCCGCGGTGATCGGTTTGCCGTCTGCCTCCAGTCCTAGGGTGAAATCCCTGACAGTCCAGACGAAATAGGGAAAATACTCCATTAGATCGGTGCCATCTTGTTCCTCAGCTCCAGATTTCACCTTGACCATCTCTGTTAGTTTAGCCACATAGCTTGAGTATGTAGGTCAATGAAATGACATAAATTGGAACGATATGCAAGAGGTGGGAAAATTTGACGACGTTTGGCGACTATAAAGCATCCATACGACTCTACAGGAAAGCTTCCCTCGGCACCTCACATTCAGACCCGAGAATACGGTGGATTCTTGGACGTAGCCTAAGTATCTCATTCGCGCTTTTATTTCAGCTGTTCATTCTTAGTCCATCAGTAAATGAACCTATATGCGGACAAATTGTGAACCCCTCATCACCCCCCTTCCGGCCAAAAATACGAGATTGAAAAACATGTGAGGGGAGATGCTCGACAGAACTGCAATTTAATTTTATAAATCTATGTACCGGTAATAGTTAGATGACGAGCATATGCTTGGCGTTTGTCAGCGAAGATGCGAGCACGTGCCCTCTAGCTTACTTAGAGGGCAACAGACTCGCGAGACTTTTCATTGGACATTTTTTGTAAAGGGCGGAGCTTTTCGATTTTGAAACTACAAGCTAAACGTATCACTGTCCATTTATCAGAAATAGTTCAAAGGTACATTTGTGAAGATGGAGGGGTTTAGTGATGAGGAGGTCCAAAATTTTGATTTTTAGGATAGGAGTGATAGTACCGTTGACGAATATTTGCATCTTGGTAGATTCGGTGAAACCTGTAACGGGCGGTTGTCCGTTCCAGGTATTGGACAGGAGCTAAAACATAGCGCTCGCACAACGACCTCCAAGAAAACGATAAGCAACAACAAATGGGCTATCAGCGTCTGGAAGGACTCAATCTTAATAAATTAATATCCTATCAATGCTCCCCAATCGTACATGTCGCTATATATTGAATCTGGTGTTCTGAGAGTCCATGTCATGAATATTTATTAGCATTATGACATCACGGTCACATCTGGACCATTCCACTTGCAGTCCGGGAGGGGGATAGGGTCACCGTCTCTGTTTAGCCCAATGTTTTCACCAAAGACCAGTCCATATATCTACCCCGTATTATGGTGCCACAACGTCGGAACCGCGACAACATGAAAAGTCAGCGTGGCGTTTGATTCAGCTGAGCCAACCAAAAATTCTCTACCATTAATGTTTCCTTCAAAGCACTACGAAGAGTTCTCAGGATTGGTCAGCGCTCGAGTTACTGCGAGCCTGTTAGATCCTACAAGCGACATATCCAAATCGGGTAGCAGATATGATTTAATTTTAATTTCAGTTGGAAGGACTGGGCTAATTTCGGTTCGGTAGTAAGCAACCAGAAACTTTCCTAGAAAGCGGCACGATGGTTCCGAGGTCGCCCTGTGACATTTATATTGCTGAAAACTCATTTTTCATTGCACATTGAGAAACATCTGTTCACAGTAAAACTTTTGACTACATCTAAATTTAAACGAGTATTTATTTTCAATGATTCAGTTTGTGTTCTACCTCCACACTGCCTGACTACATCTATATTTATAATAGAGACGTCATTAAACGAGTTTCAATTGAACTAAATGTCCCGGTTAATCATGTGCAACCACAGTACTGACTGCATCGATGATAATAATTCAAACGTTCAGTTAACAGTATGGCATGGTCGCCATTATTCGTATTATTACTACTGCAATAATGTTATGGTAGAATTATTATATAATTAACATACTATTAACATAATATTATATAAAATAGTGGTACTGATAACTGATTTAATTATAAGGATTTTAGCACGCATTTGTATGATGTATATAGTCTCAACACATTGGCCTGTTGTTTTCAGGAAGGAGTGGGGATGTGCGGAGAACTTATCAGACTAGAACTTGCTTTTTCGCAAGATAGATGGCGAAAATCATGTATTCTCAATGGTCGAGCAAAGGGTGTTGCCCTCTAATGGTTGAATCTATTATGCCCATGAAGTGATGTAATCTGACAAGAATATTTGACCCCATAGACTTACATGCTGGCTTTGTTTTACCCACACACACGCGATGGGGTCCCGGGTGTTAAAAGGGATAGGACTTTTATCCGTGTGGTTTCCGGGTGTGAAAGGCATATGACACAAGCGTCTAATCCTTCATTCATAAAAGAATTTCCGCGTCCATAATCCAAAGACCTAATTCATATAATAGCATTAGCACAAAATTAAACGGTTATAAATCATAGTATAAAACTAGGCTAATTTCCTGCAAGAGAGAAGAGGTCAACAGTTCTCAATAATGTCAGATAGACCTCATGATGTTCCAAAAATATAAAATCCGTATCGCTAATCAGTATTCTTAATCCATATGATATACGTTATAAAGTCGTTATATAGAGTATGATGTATCTCAGTCACGCTTTGATTGTGACTGTTCATATAAACACTATGAGAATCTTATAATGCATAGGTTCATACGACCCCTAGCCCCGGGGCTAAACGTCGTGATATGACTGAAATAGTGTTGAAAGCGACGTTAAATCATATTCACTCACTCACTACATTAAATCTGGAATCGATCTGGTGTGATAAAAAAGGATACTGAAGGTTGGTAATATCGTCGTTGTTGATGGTGGCCATATTGTTGTAGACAAAGGCGCTGGATAATAATAGAGCTAGGACGAATATCCACTTGTCATTCACGTCGTCTTTCTGATAACAAATGGGATAACGATGCATTCGGTGAAACAATGAAATTGACTTGGATGAGATAGAGAGAAGTCGTCGGATCCACAGGCCCGCAAAACAAGAGTTTTGGGGGGTGTGGACGGTGGTATTACGGTGAAGTGTCGAAATATGGGGTATATATATATATATAACTTGTTTTGCGGGCCTGTGGTCGGATCGGAGCTTTCTGTCTTGGTCTCCCTGTGTGGAAATGTTTTCGATCGTTTTGTGCATGAACACTCATATTTATCAAATTATTGTGGATTGCTAAACATGAGTAAAACTAGTATGCAACATTGATATACATCCCAGAGACATTTGTGATCATTTCAGTTTTCAACAATAAATAATCCATATCGGCTCAATTAAGCGAGTTACATATTGACAGAACAAACAATACTACTTAGCACTAGAATGTCGAGGGTTTGTTTAATACAAAGCTCATCACTCAATTCTAAATGGTAAAACTAGACAAATACCTTTGTTCAAATTGGGTATGAAATAAATGATTATAATCATTAAAATATTCATGTTGGAAAAAACAATTAATTGTGTCTAAATCTAGAATCCATGTGCTAGCTGTCTGTCCTAAATATCATAATGTCCACCTCCTAGTTTACAATAGCTTTTTTCCCAACGAAACATGTTATGCACTAACGAACACTCTTTGCACCCGGACTCGAGCAAGAGTATCATCTCTTTATCAGGTAAAATCCTGCGTACACTGTCGAAAAAAGTGTGCATATCCTGAACACTGAAATGCACACTAGTTTGTAACACATTTTGAACATGTAAAAGCGTTCAAGTACGAAAACTAGTATGAAAAGAGATTTATTCACAATGTCACTGAAGTCTTATCAAGTTCATCAACCAGGTCGTCTTCAATAAAAACAACGAAACAGATTGTCCACAATATCGCACTTTTACGCATAATTGAATACTTCTACATGTTCATGCGGACGCTAGTGTTCCATAAGTGTTACAGAACAGGTGTTCATTTGTGAACATTGGTGTTCAAACATGGTGAACACATGAGTTCATATATGTTCTCTAGTGTTCGGGTTTGAACATGAGTGTTCAGTTTTTAACTCGATATCGTGTTCTGATATGGGCGACAATATGAACGCTAAATTCAGTGGCGTCCAACCCCATATTTCGATTGTTAAAGATATTTAGCGTTGGGAAATTTTTGTACTTTTTTCTTTTCATTATTGTTGAAATGGACCAGTTTATGAATTCCACAACATTATTTCAACTATCAAATTAGTGATAGATGAACGCTTTTACGCGTTCTATAAGTGTTACAAATTTTTGCTGACAGTGTATAAAATACCTTGTTCACATCGTACAAGCCTTCCGTGTCAAGAAGTATCATATAATGACCCCGTTTAGTTGGATGAGGGTAGCACCAGACCCAAATACCTTTAGTCTGCGATTGCACAGTACTACCTAACGGAAAACCTAAAACAAGAAAACACAAAATATATTGAACGCACCTTTTGGGGGGGGGGGGAGATTTGCATTAGTGTCACACTCAAGATTGTTTCACTCATATGGTGACAGTCAGTTTGGTTGGTGGAGGACGCCAGAGTACCCGGAGAGAGCCACCGCCCGTCGGCAAGTAACTGGCAAACTTTCACACAAGGACCAGTTGGGCTCGAACCCGTGCCGTTTCAACGGTTTGAGGCTAGCGGTCACCAGCGAAGTGCCTTAGACCACTCGGGCTCCGAGGGCGCCTCGCACATTTTGGAAAATAATACCAAACCTTAATTGAAAAAATTCGTCTTCATTGGGCTGTTATAAACAGATATAGATGGCTAAATATTTGAGACATTTCGGATAATTGTGCTATTATGAAAATCCTGAAATTCCCATCGTAACTGTAGGGATTCAACCCAGAAATTACAACTTTTAAATCGTTTAACTGTACTTGTGCTACTAGTAGTTCTGTACTGACTCACCAGCATTTTGTCCAAACAGTCTGTTCATAAGGAAAGATTTCCCACTTCGGTATGGACCGACGATGGCGACTACAACAACAGGCTTGTCAATATTGGCCAAGATGTCTAAGGTGTCTTCCCTGATAAGAAGTGGATTATCGCGTGTGTTCTCCACCAAACAAAGCGGTCTTTTCATCTGTATTACTGGTACCGCCATTGTAATCGTGTGATCATTCCCAGAGAGATCAACGGACAGTTTTGACGAAATATTTGCGCTCGTGTTATCTGAAATTATCAAGAACCGATTGTAGTGACACGATCAAGTTCATTGGTCAAATATATTAAACTTACTCGTAAAGTGTTGAAATAACCCTTTAAGTGTGTGCACAGGGACAGCACTTAAAGAGCCGTCCATGTGAACACACTTAAAGGGTTATTTCAACACTTTACGGGTAAGTTTCAACACTTTAGTTTTAAGTGTGTAGTATCCATACGAAACACAGAATTTCAAGTTGTTGATGATGGAGGAACCCTGCTAATGACAGGGGGCGATCCTGAAATATCTCCAAACAGGTTCCCATAGTATTTAGTGTATGTGTTGAAGGAGGATGCCCCGCCAAGCAACACTCAATATAGCGATAAAATATCCCCCGATAATAATGCTCCCTATATCCAACCTGTACCAGCGTACCTATGTCATTCCGGGTGGGACCCGTTCATAAACTGTCAGCGTACCTGTGCCACTCCTGGTGAGACCCGTTCATAAACTGTCAGCGTACCTGTGTCACTCCTGGTGAGACCCGTTCATAAACTGTCAGCGTACCTGTGTCAATCCGGGTGAGACCCGTTCATAAACTGTCAGCGTACCCGTGTCACTCCGGGTGAGACCCGTTCATTAACTGTCAGCGTACCTGTGTCACTCCGGGTGAGACCCGTTCATAAACTGTCAGCGTACCTGTGTCACTCCTGGTGAGACCCGTTCATAAACTGTCAGCGTACCTGTGTCACTCCTGGTGAGACCCGTTCATAAACTGTCAGCGTACCTGTGTCACTCCGGGTGAGACCCGTTCATAAACTTTCAGCGTACCTGTGTCACTCCGGGTGAGACCCGTTCATTAACTGTCCGCGTACCTGTGTCACTCCTGGTGAGACCCGTTCATAAACTGTCAGCGTACCTGTGTCACTCCTGGTGAGACCCGTTCATAAACTGTCAGCGTACCTGTGTCACTCCGGGTGAGACCCGTTCATAAACTGTCAGCGTACCTGTGTCACTCCTGGTGAGACCCGTTCATAAACTGTCAGCGTACCTGTGTCACTCCGGGTGGGACCCGTTCATAAACTGTCAGCGTACCTGTGTCTCTCCGGGTGAGACCCGTTCATAAACTGTCAGCGTATCTGTGTCACTCCTGGTGAGACCCGTTCATAAACTGTCAGCGTACCTGTGTCACTCCTGGTGAGACCCGTTCATAAACTGTCAGCGTACCTGTGTCACTCCTGGTGAGACCCGTTCATAAACTGTCAGCGTACCTGTGTCACTCCTGGTGAGACCCGTTCATAAACTGTCAGCGTACCTGTGTCACTCCTGGTGAGACCCGTTCGTTAACTGTCAGCGTACTTGTGTCACTCCTGGTGAGACCCGTTCATAAACTGTCGGCGTACCTGTGTCACTCCTGGTGAGACCCGTTCATAAACTGTCAGCGTACCTGTGTCACTCCGGGTGAGACCCATTCATAAACTGTCAGCGTACCTGTGTCACTCCGGGTGAGACCCGTTCATAAACTGTCAGCGTACCTGTGTCACTCCTGTTGAGACCCGTTCATAAACTGTCAGCGTACCTGTGTCACTCCGGATGAGACCCGTTCATAAACTGTCAGCGTACCTGTGTCACTCCTGGTGGGACCCGTTCATAAACTGTGGGCGTACCTGTGTCACTCCGTGGAGACGCTTTCATGGACTGCCAGCTTGATTGTGTCATTCGGGGTTAGATCCCTTAATAAACTGTCAGTCTGGCTTTGTCTGTATATAGTGTTTGGAATTAAAATATCGGAACATAGCAATATCCAACAAATATATGTGAAGGGAAATTAAAAAAAAAGAATTCAAGACAAAAATTAAAAGAAAAATAAAACAAATCTCATTGGTTCTTTTATTTTCATATTTTGCAAAGTCTGAACATGTTGGACAGTCTCTTTTGCTTGGATGTGTTTTATTTTATTATCCTTAACGTATTCAGTTAAGGGGATTTTTTTTTTTTTTTTTCATATTTTGCAAAGTCTGAACATCTGGGCAGTCTATTTTCATAGTTTGCTTAAAAAATTAAGAAAAAATCATCTGTTTTATCAATATTTCAATGATAACAAAATAATGCAAGAAAATTATGAAAATAGAATATCCAACATGAAAATAAAAGAACCATTGAATGAATGTATTTATTTCCTTACTTTTTTCCTGAATTTTATTCATTTGTTAAAATGTTCATTTACATGAATTTGTTGGATATTCCCCAATAAAAATATATAGTTGTGGGCTCGTGTCCACTTCTGGAATAAGCCCATTGGGCTCCTGCGGGCCCCGGACCTACTGGGCTCCTGTCCTTAAGGGCTCCTGACCTGGACCCAATACACTCGACATTCTTAATAAACAGCACGAGTACTTTAAAAAAAGTATACTCAAATGAAGAATCGTCGAATTTAGATAATGAAAACTTCCTGAGAAACTTGAATTTAAAAACAAAATAGATAAAATAGAATTAGACTAAATTGAATCAGAATTGCAGAATTATCCTCATCTCTGAAACAAAATATGAAAACGAATAAAGTCCAGGTCCAGACGGATTCTACGTGGCTTTTTTTAAATTTTCTGGAAACATTTAGTGAATTTCATTTCAGAATCTAACAACGCCGGTTTCAATAAAGGAGAATTATCAATAACACAAAGACAGGGAGTCATCATATGCACCGAAAAACCAAACAAACCGAGAAATCCGAGAAATTACATTAAAAACTGGAGATCAATAACCTTGGGGAATGTGAGTTACAAACTAGCTTCTGCTTGTTTCAGCTAACAGGCTGAAATCTGTCATCGAAATACTAATTCATGAAGATCAGATGAGGGTTTTCGGCGGACCACTTTTTACCAACAAATACACGAGAACAAACGAAGGGCGATAAGGGATGATTCATTTATTAAGAGTTAGGGTGGGCGGGGCTATTCGGGGGGGGGGGGGGGTACAAATTTCCAATTTCAACTTTAAGGGGAGGAATGGGTTGCAAAATAATTGGAGGTTTTGTTCAAGGGGGCGGGACCAAAATTCTTACAGACTGAATTATTCCAATACCTGAATTCAGCCCCGGCCATTAGATTTTTATCTTCACACTAATTTGGGAACATGAACTCATCTCCATGTACCTCCTTTAGGCCATGATGGGAAAAATATTTTGAGATTATTTTGTTCCAGCATATTGTCAGCTGGACACCCAGATAAATGAACTAATCTCCCATTAGCAAACACCATGTATTTTAAGTGGAAGAATGAAACAAGATTTCATAATAAGTAAAGCTATTCCTTTAGATTGATTCAACACAGATTGTAAGGTGTATCATTGACAGAATCTAAAATGCAGGGACCACTAATGCATGCTACTTTATCCATGAATTAACATAAACACATACAGATTGTGTTGTTCGTGTTTAGCAAAATCCAGTACAAACTGAACAGTTAATTTGAAGAATTGGTACTCTTCCCAGAATCATATCTCATCTCGTTTGTACTTGTACATATAGTATTTTGATACATGTAAATATAAATTTTCAGCATGCGTCTTTACTTTGTATATATATGATCAATATATTAACAATAAATTCTGTATAGAGCCTGAATCATTTTATTTGATGCCTTTTCTATGAAATAAAGATTCTAACCGTTAAAAATGGTTAATATTCTATTATCTTATAGAGGCATTGGATATTTCAACGAAATACCCACTATCCATTATCCACATGTATCAATCGTGAAAATTCTGATAAAAAACACAAGACCTTTATTGGCGATGTTGAGTTCAGAAAAGTGATGTTATTTTCTCTCTGATTAGAAAAAGTTATGTTTGAATACACTCACACTCCGCAAACAAAAATTATTAATGCAGTGCTAATCAAGGTGAAATACTATATCTACAGAAAAAGGACATAGGGAACAACTATTATATATACAATCTGTTAAACGGGAAGTAATTGAAAGATTTATTGCTGGCACAAATTCCACGTGGGATAAATTTAATGTCCGTTGGTCGAGCTCCACAATTTATTTAAGTAACGTGAGAGACCATGTTAATTATGTATAATCTGTGTGTACTTCTGCCTGTTTGCTTTTCTTTTTTATTATGTTTGTCCGATTCACGTCAATGGAGTGAATAAAATCTATAAATTATAAAAAAACAATATTGTTAACGGTAGGAATTATATTATCTATAGAATTCGATTTTATTTCCACTGTTGTGCCCGAAGGCTAAATACAGATCAAAGATACATAATTCTATGACTATTTTATGTGGACGCAGTGAAACTGAAAGTGAAAGAGACCAAGTAGTTTGACTGTCAAAAATCAATATGGAATTTGAACAAAAAAATCGGAATTGTTGACTGGCGACTGAATAGCAACCATGACTACAGGAAAACTTCCCTCTGCACCTCACATTCAAACTCCAGAATACGGTGGATTCTCGGACGTAGCCTTAGTATCTCAGCCGCGCATTTATTGCAGATGTTCATGTGGAGATTATGAAGTATCCACACGGACCCTACCACCGGCTTAAGCGGAATTAGATACGCTAGCTCTAGAGCAGTGATAACAGATCAGCTCAAACAAATAACTCATCGGATGTTAATGGATGAGCATCGAGGACGTCTGATGGAATAAACGCCTCAATATCGGGTAAACCTGGTAAATGCAAGAATACCCAGTAAAACTAAGTCGTAATGCATGACGTCGAACGGCTCAAATTTCACACCAAAACAATAAAACTACATATATTTGTCGAAAGACATGTACAGAGGGTGGACCACGGGGACTAACAATCCCTCAACAGAATCCTACCATACACAGACAATGAACGGGATCGATATGCAAGAGGTGGGAAAATTTTACGACGTCTGGCGACTAAAAAGCAACCATATGACTCCACAGGAAAGCTTCCCTTGGCATCTAAAATTCAGACACGTGAATACGGTGGATTCTCGGTCGTAGCCTTAGTATCTCTACGGCACATTTAGTCGTTGAAAGCACATAAACTATATGTAAATTTATGCTTACTGAACGCAGCAAGTAACCTCAAGATTATCCTTCCTCAAATTATCAAAGCCGAACCCCTCCATGTATGGGGTGCGGACCGAATCCCTTATGGACAGGAGCCCATTCGAAACTAGGCCCTTAGGACAGGAGCTCTTATGGGCACGAGCCCAATGGGCTTATTTCAAAGATGCACACGAGCCCATAACTATATATTTTGATTGGGGAATATCCAACAAATATATGTAAAGGAAAACTTTAACAAATGAATAAATTTCAGGAAAATATTTTTAAAAAAATGCATTGGTTCTGAATTCTGAACATCTTGGACAGTCTATTTTGCTTAAAAAATTAAGTAAAAATCATTTGTTTTATTTTGTTATCATTGACATATTCAAAGGTACAAAATTAATTAAAATCAATGTTTGAGCAGGTTGGACTGTCTATTTTCATATTTTGCTTCAAAAATTAAGAAAAGACATTTGTTTTATAAATACGTCAATGATAACATGAACATAGACTGTCCAACATGTCCAGACTTTGCAAAATTTTAATTAAATTTTCACCTTTTAATATGTCCATGATAATAAAAAAAAATGTTTTAAAGCAAAATATGAAAATAGACTGTCCAGCATGTTCAGACTGCACAATATGAAAATAAAAGAACCAATGGAAAAAAATGTTTTTCCATAAATTTTTCCATAAATTTATTCATTTGTTAAAATTTTCTTGGATATTCCACAATAAAAGTATGTAGTTGTGGGGTCGTGTGCACTTTTGGAATAAGCTCATTTAGCTCGTGTCCATAAGGGTTCTTTTCCTAAAGGCTCCCGACCTATTTGGTTTCTGTCCTTAAGTGTTCCTGTCCTTAAGGGCTCCTGTCTTGGGCCCTCCCTCTATATCTATTATCATGGATTACATCGCATTTTTACATGATTCCAATATGCTGTCCCTTTACTACTACTAGGGCCGACAAGTGAGGTTCTGAGTATTATCAAATAACGTTTTGTATAACAGTTATTTTGAATTCCCAATATGCACAAAATGAAAAAAAAATTCAAGATAATTATCTACACGAGAGAAGCGATCAATAATGACATTATTACAGCATGATGCTCTCCAAAAATAATCCTCACCACTGACTAGTACTACTATTCTTTATCAAAATGAATTTCCAAGTCATTTTCTAGAGTATAATGTATCTCAGTCACGCTTTTGTTGTGACTGTTCATTTGAACATTATGGAGATGCAACGTTCATGATGTTCAAACGGCTCCTAGCCCGGGGTTAACCGGGATTAGACACAAGTTACGAAACCTAGCACGAGAGAACTTGCAGTTTATGATATTTTCATTTCATTCCTTTCTGGGGCAATAAAGATATCGGTTAAAATATTGTATTATTTCATAGAGGCATTGGATATCAAAATAAATAAAAAAATCATTTATCTAAACGACCAAACATTCAAAACAATACCTTTCTTGGCCCATGTTTAGACAAAGAATTCTGTCTGCTACATATACCATACCCCCACCCATCAGCCTCAGTCAATAATATTGCATTATCTCATAATATTGTAACTAAAACAGTTATAAATTTGAAATTTGAAATCTGACCCAGATTTTCATTTATGAAACAATTAAGACTGAATAATAGAACAGTGCCTCCCTGGTGGAAGGGATGTTGAAACTCTACATGATGTAGCCTTTATTGTGTTGTCTCATATACATGTAACATATAGGAAGAAAAACAGCTCCAATTTCTTTATTTTTCAACTAATCAACTTGAAACTTGGGGGAAAAAAATGATCTGAAAACATATTTAAGTTTCGAATCAATTCAATTTGGATCTCTTTTACATGTATAGCCAATATTGGAGGGTAATGGTACATGGAAAACCCGTTATGAACACACACTGATTCATGTACGTACCAAATAAGGTCTTAACCCTCCCCCCATATGAATTCTATAATAAAAGATTTGTGTCGTCCCATCTTTTTCCGACTCCCCCCTTCCAAATAACTATTCACATGAACTTATATACTCGACATCACCTTCCCCCACACACCTGTTCTGAAAAACAGTCCAAATTTATTAGATCTGGTGGGGGGGCCAAAAAATTCCCACCATGTCTTGAGGGGGTACAAAACATTTTGCTGTGTGGGTGGCAGGGCGGGGGACAAATTTTTTTACAAGAAAACATGAACTCTACATGAAATCTGAATGCTTGATAAACTATGAATCGTCAACCCCGCTCAGTGTGTGGCTACGTGACCGACAGGGTGTAAATGACTGACTTTTATAAGGGCATGAGTTGCATGGATGAATGAGCATGTGGTTTTAGGTATCCTTTTCTGGCAATTTGCTCTGGCATATTCAAATAGATGGAAGGAAAATGTTCTGTTACAAATTATATCAATAAATTCTAAGTAAGATAAATCATACTCACAGACAATGATAGAGTAAATATTATTTCTCTTGTGCTTCTTTACAAGTTTGCTTCCAAGAACTTCCACTTTAATTCTGGCCTACAGTATAAGACCCGTCTGGCGCTATTTAACTCGAATGACACCCTTTATCTACATATGACATAGTTTTTGCTGGTAGGCTATTTTTGACACGGAATTTCCATTCCTTTTTCTGGGAAAAACCACTGGCGAATCACAATATCGAAACTACCTCTCTCCAATCCGCTCATTCTCTGTCTTGCGCTTACAGCGGTGAGTTGAATTTATCAATATCTCCTATTAGTTAGTTCAATTACCTAAATCGTTGTGTATACATGTACGTCCATCTGTAATGTTGCGCTTACTGCAGTAGTTTAGCCTGGTATAATGGACCTACGGAATATACGCACATGTACATAGCTACATGTAGGCTTGATGTAGCCACAACTGTTCCTATCAATAATGCCTTCGGTTGATAGTCACAGATGACGTTTATGGATATCCGTGTGCTGTAACCCGTACCGTATAAAAGTTCATTTTGATGCTCCTTATCTGTTATTTTCAGGAAGCTAATTTCTTCTTTTCCACGCTTGTCGCTTTTATTAAAGTTTCCGGCGCTGGTGATTAGCTGTAAACGAGCCGTTTTCAGATCCTGACCTTCCTCACATTACGGTAGACGCCATATTGTGTAACTGCGCATGCGTAGTGGCCCAAATACATGCAATATGGCGTCCACCTTAATATGGAGAAGGTCAGGGTCGATGTGGAAACGGCTCGTGTACAGCTAATCACCAGCGGCAGAAACTTTAATAAAGGCGACAAGCGTGAAAAACAAAGAATTATCTTCCTGAAAATAACAGATAAGGAGCATCAAAATGAACTTTTATACGGTACGGGTTATAGCACACGGATATCCATACACGTCATCTGTGACTATCATCCGAAGGCATTATTGATAGGAACAGTTGTGGCTAGGCTTGATGTAAATTGCATTCAATATTCAGCCGTCGCCCATGAAACAATTTCCGCGTCAGTAATTGACAGTCCTTCTTGTATGACAAAATTTCCAATAAGCATTCAAACACGAAGATGCAAAGGTTTGCAGGATTCCTGCAAAAGAGAAACGGTCAACATTATTGAATTCAATTCATTTATTTCACCAATAGATTCCTACGTTAAGAGATAGATATTCTCAAAAATATCTTCTAACCGAGAATTTTTACAGCAACTTCCATCCAATTTGACTAATTTGGACCGACATTCTGATTATCATCAAACAGTTACAATATAAGAAATAGTTAGATACTATTTATACGATTTTTTCATGAATATGCTTCAAAACCAGGGTTATTCCCTATGTTTTCTGGGTTATCAAATGGAGCATGGGTCAGTCCACTTAACAGTGCCTATAGCTAAAAAATGCACACGAACCCATATTTTTTCTTTGTTTTTCTTCATACTACACAATTATGAATGCAACAAAACATATTATTTAAAAAGTGAATTACTTTGATTCACCAGCAGCGGACATCCTTAATTAGAAGAAGATTTTGTAAGATAATGCATTATGTAATACTTGCTGGTCGCCAGAGACGAATTTACGAAAAACCAAAAGAGATCTTCTCAATATTAGAACGACTCCAAATTTCCCAAGTTATCAAACAAAAACGACATTTTTTATCTCCATTTTTAGAGAAAGGTTTTCCCTAACCTGGTAAAAGCGTCAACTGAGAGTTGGAAATATTACATGCCTTCTAGCCAATTAATCCCGACTTTTTTGCCACATATAACCATGACATGAGATTCCATGACATTTTCTCTACCGATAATTTTTTTATGGACATACAATAAACCACACTCATCACAGGGGTTCAATATACCGCAGTCGAATGCACTAGCACAGTTCCGAAAAAATACGACAGCAATTCGATGTGGTCTCCGAAGCTGATTGAAAGAGTCTTCTGGCGAAACCGACATTTCGATTGGTCAATACTCGATTGGAAAAGGGAACCTCCCAAGCATTACAGCGATGTAGGCGAAGAGGATTCTGAGCGGTAAGGCGCATGTTCATTGTTTTATTCGCTAACTAGCCTGAAATGACAGAAAGGCTGTCAAAACGACATGTACCTTGAGCATATCAAGAACAAGTAATTGGAACACGACGTTTTGCTATACTTTTGAAATACACAGTAAATAATAGCATCCATTGCATCACCCACTACGGCAGTTTCATACGCGTGGACTATATTCATGCGAAGCACAAACAAAAAACAAAACATAATTTCGTTTACAGTGAAACCAGTGTAGGTCAATAATAAACAGATTTTCGGAGATATTTTGTTAATAAATAATGAGTTATTACAGTGATAAAAGAAGGTTTGCATTGGCGGAGTAATCTCTACGCTGACAGCGTGCTGGGAATATTTCAATCGCGGGCATTGATTGGTATCAGTACACAATTAATTCTGTTACTTGTTATGTATTAGCGTTAAAAATCGGCAAAAATCCAGAAAATTCACAATGCATAAATCCACCTGGCATGTCAATATTTACCTTGTGCGACATTACCAGTGGAGGTCTTGACAGATGTTGACCATGGAAATTTCAAATTACCGCCACTGACAGCTGATTGGTGCTACAGAATGTCATTCGATTTGTAAACAGGGAGCCTTCTCACCCTTCACTGATCATGTCTTCATCCACCATGCTTTTTTCAAAGTGGCCCAAATCAATACCATGAAGTACAGTTTGAAGACTCATCTGCAAGTTGAAATATCAAATGTATCAGAAATGCTGAAAAATCGCAGCTCATAAAATCCATACAGATCTGCTCTCAAATTTCTAAACAATGTAGATCGTGGGCACCGACCCGGAAGTGATTAATTGTGTACTGATGCCTGTCAGGAATGGAACCATTGTTAAAATAAGGAATGCTCTCATCTGAACAAACCATACCCATCCCCAAACATTCTTGAGAAGGCACAGATAAAACTATGCACAGATAGAGATTTTACAGCCTATATACCAAGGGTACCCCCTTTATAATTTCCCCTCAGTTTGCCCCATATGACTTAAGACTGAGGTACAAGTAAAAAGTACAATATCTCACTAACCTGTACATATTTTTCCATCTGGTAAAAAGCACCAAGTCGACAATCCTTCTGCCTATAAAAAGAAGTATAAAGCATTAACTAGATATGTTAAACACTATTTTTAATTATTTTTTAATTATTTTTTTATTATTTTAATTCATTTTTTTATGAAATTATTCAAATTAAAGTTTAAAAATAAAGAAAACTTAAATTCAAAATGTGTCAAAACATAATTTGTTTTCAACCTGCTCATTTAGGCTACATTTGGTAAAATTTCCTTCATGGCAGTGGTTAACTTCTCCATGTAATCAGTGGGTCATCCCAGTAATCTATCAAATGGGATTTAAATTTGATGTTGATACAAAGATCAAAGACATGTTTAATCCTGTAATAAGTGACAGCAAGATACACAAATGTGTACACAACACATACCAAAATATAACACAGAGGTGTTTATGGTATACACAACTCCCATATAGAGAATATATGTCAGTTCAATTGGATGGATCTACATCTCATCAAGATCTTGCTGGCAGTAATTAGAAAGATGCACATATTACTTGTAAACAGTTATTATTACTGAGAAAACTCCTAAATAACATTGAGGAATATATTCTGTGTCAGATTTCAAGTCCATGAATGCAATGTCTGCAAACAGGCAACACTTGTCAAAACACAACATAGAAGAAAAAAAGGAATAAAATTCAATGACAACATATCTGATGGTCATTTGCTGATCTCTGCTACATTAACAACCATGAAAGATGAGGACAGCTGGAAGTTGCCTAACTTAAACTGTTAACTGTTTGGTGAAAGATTAAAGTGGCAACTTACAGTGAGAAAGGCCTATCTTCCAACAGAGTTGGAGGCATACCTCTGAGTCACACTGTGCGAAATTCCCAGAGTTGATGTGTGTGTGTGGGGGGGGGGGGTTGGAGAGGGTTGTATGGGGCTTGCTAATATTTGGTGCCTGTAATCCATGTTTCTTACTACCTACAAGATCTCTGATATGAATATGAAAGAGAATTACATACTTATAGTCCTGGAGATAGTGGAAATGGAATGAAGAGAAAGTATTTGCTATGATGCAAATGTGACTGACAATAAACACACAACAATGAGAAACCCTCAACAGTCAGATTAACTGTTGACTCAGTTAATCAGATTTTATTTGTCTCATTAAAGTTACAAATGCAAAAGGCATTTTGGAAATTCTTTGTGTGTGGAACAAACATCTGAGTTTTTACAGGTGATATAATTAGTATTAATTTCATGTGGTTTTAGACTGATATAAAGTGAATTAATGCATAAATGATTTGAAGCATTGAAGATTTGAACTGAGGTCGCGATTTTGAAAAAAAGCATGTAATTGTATCTATGTGAATTTCCTTTCTTCCATTTACATTTTATTGTATCTTGAAAGTTCATTTGCTCATAATTACCAGCTGTGTTAAATGAACCTCGTCATATTTGGCATTGACTATTTGGCCCTAGTACTGACAAATCAGTCATTTTTTGCCTATATTTGCTCCAAAAGGTCTCAATTTTGTCGCAGAAATGGCATAGCAATACAAGAGATGTTAGCCAGCATTATCAGTATGATATTTATTTCAACCACATTTAGCAAGAAAAAAAATAATTTTAATAATTAAAAAAATTATTAAAATTAATTAAAATTTTTATTTTATTTTATTAATAATTTAATAACATAAATTTGAAACAACCCTAATATTTGAACTTAGTTCAGGAGTCATCATGGAAAAAATTGGGCTGATCCAGTAAAAACTGTAGCCACAGTGACGATTTAAAGTTCTCTGGTCAAATGTGAAAATGTCGTGTGACAGGCATCAGTACACAATTAATTCTGTTACTTGTTATGTATTAGCGTTAAAAATCGGCAAAAATCCAGAAAATTCACAATGCATAAATCCACCTGGCATGTCAATATTTACCTTGTGCGACATTACCAGTGGAAGTCTTGACAGATGTTGACCATGGAAATTTCAAATTACCGCCACTGACAGCTGATTGGTGCTACAGAATGTCATTCGATTTGTAAACAGGGAGCCTTCTCACCCTTCACTGATCATGTCTTCATCCACCATGCTTTTTTCAAAGTGGCCCAAATCAATACCAGGAAGTACAGTTTGAAGACTCATCTGCAAGTTGAAATATCAAATGTATCAGAAATGCTGAAAAATCGCAGCTCATAAAATCCATAAAGATCTGCTCTCAAATTTCTAAACAATGTAGATCGTGGGCACCGACCCGGAAGTGATTAATTGTGTACTGATGCCGATTGAAGCCTAGACGGAAGTCGTTCAGCTGACATGCGCTTTTGGAGGTTGACAATAAACCACAAATTGAATTCAATTGAAACAATATCAAACCTACGTTTTCAAGATTTTTCTTCACTGCAAAGTCGAATTTGCTAGAACCCGTAGCTCATCATAGGAGGCCGGAATTTATAAATATTTTACAAAACATTTGTCTGTCTGATGGTAGAATGTTTATGTCTTGTTTATTCTTTGTCTGTATATAGGTTAGCGTGCCCTTAAGGTCTATAATTTAGCATTGTACATGTATAGCCATGTATGTTTGTGTTTGTATTGCCTTTGGCCCTCGTGGCATAAGTGTGCAAATAAATCTTTCTATCTATCTATGTAACAAGGCGTTTTACTTCCTCTTTAATTATCCGTCTATGGTGCCACTTATGCGAGATACTGGTTGACCTGGTGCATAGTACTTAGGTAACGACTTACCAGCAGATCACTGCTGAGGTTAGGTCGAGATGACAAAGCCTATGCCATATCATATTTGTATGTTTTTTTCATGTTCTTGTTCATGTGTACTCGGCTCCAAGTGGGCGTTTTAGTACTATAAATTCTACTCTATTCTATTCTATGAAGAATAAATCAATATTTCGTAGAACTCTACGTAGGGCATTGTTTGTTCGGGTTTATGGAAAGTCTATACACTGGCCTGGATAAGTAACGAGGTGAAACCGATGCGTCACTATGTCGTTCATACCATAATGAAACTAAATCTGTCAACAACCCAATAATTAATTGTAGAAATAACTTTCAAACCAGAACATTCATGTAGACCCTCCATGCTCCATATTCCAAAAAATATAGAGCTTCTATAATAACAAAGCTTACATTCAATGGAGCAGTAGACATACAATTTCAGTATAATCTGTTGGGAGGAGGTGATATTGGATTTTGGGAACTGGGGCATGCAGAATCAAATATCCCCTACTGGAGAGGGAAGAGAGATAACTTACCTCATGACCGTCTGACAGTCCAAATCATTAAACTTTATAGAGGGGGAGGGAGGACTCCACCTTTATTTATACCTTGAAGAGAGCCCAGAGAGAAAAACTTACCTTTTGGCAGTATGGCAGTCCGACCTATCGAACTCTGCTATAATGTATATTGCGAAAGTAGGAAGGAGAGAAAACTTACCTTACGACAGTCTAAAAGTGCAACAGTCCGAATGATCAGAACTTTATAGAGGGAAGGAAACACTAACTTCTACCGAGAAGATATCGCGGAGAGAAAAGCTTACCTTTTGACAGTACGATAGTCTGACATCGAATTTGATATAGGGGAGAACATTTTACTATAATGTATATTGCGAAGGTATGGAGGAAATAAAACATAATTAGCTCACGACAGTCCGGCAGTGCGACTGTTCAAGTTATCGAACTTTATAGAAGGGGGCCTCTACCTTAATTTATACCGAGAAGTGATCGCGGAGAGAAAAACTTACCTTTTGACAGTACAACAGTCCGACAGGTATGGAGGAGATAGAACTTACCTCACGACAGCCCGACAGGTATGGAGGAGATAAACTTACTTCACGACAGTCCGACAGTGTGACAGTCCGAGTGATCAAACTTTATAGAGGGGAGGAAACTCTAACGTAACTTCTACCGAGAAGAGATCGCGGAGAGAAAAGCTTACTTTTTGTCAGTACGACAGTCCGACAGATCGAATTTGATAGAGGGGAGAAACCTCTAGTATAATGTTTATTGCGCAGGTATGGAGGAGATAAAACTTACCTCACGACAGTCCGACAGTGTGACAGTCCGAGTGATCAAACTTTATAGAGGGGAGGAAACTCTAACGTAACTTCTACCGAGAAGAGATCGGGGAGAGAAAAGCTTACTTTTTGACAGTACGACAGTCTGACTGATCGAATTTGATAGAGGGAGAAACCTCTAGTATAATGTTTATTGCGCAGGTATGGAGGAGATAAAACTTACCTCACAACAGTCCGACAGTGTGACAGTGTGACAGTCCGAGTGATCAAACTTTATAGAGGGGAGGAAACTCTACCTTAATTTATACCGAGAAGAGATCGTAGAGAGAAGAACTTACCTTTTGACAGTACGATCGATCGAATTTGATACAGGGGAGAAAAGTCTGCTCTAATGTATATTGCGAAGGCAAACAACTTGCACAAATTTGTCATAGCTTGATCACCTGATTTACTATCCTGGTTTACCTAGATTGATGCACCTATAAGTGGCGCCAACTTTCTTTTTAGGACAAATTTACTATGAGGGTACCTATACCAGTATATTTTAAGGTAAAGCGGTATTAATGTGCAGTTTGCGCCCCTCTATGAAATTAAATTCCGTTTGTCGTACTGTCATACTGTCAAAAGGTAAGTTTTTCTGCCCGCGCTCTCTTCACAGTATATATTAAGGTAGCGCTTTTATGTTCAGTTTTCTGCCCTCTACGGAATTTGAGTTTTCTCCCCTCTGTCAAATGTGGACTACACTGTCAAAATGTAAGTTTTCTCTCCCTTTTGTAGAGATTGATTTAATCCCATTAAACTATATACATATTATTGAGGAAGGGGAGATTTAGGAACTGAGGACATGGAGGATCAACCAATATTCAGGCTGAGAGAAGACATTTTTTTTCTAATTTATAGACCCGAATACATATTCTTCAAAACAATTAACATTGTGAGAGTAAACATACATGGTAAATGAAGATACACTCAGGAAACTACGGACCACACAGATAAACGGCGAGCTAACTCCTTCCTCGCAAGTGTATATTTGACCACTCCGGCCACTATTCATCTTCACAAGTCCAGGTAAATCTTAAATCCTCGCAGAGGGTTTACCTGGACATTTTTGGTGATTCGAATGAGTTCTTGAGTCGATGCCTCTATTATACAATCTCGTACATTTCATCCCCCGCGCTTGTTTTGAATTAGCATGTCGGTATCCCCAGCCTGCGGTGTTTGCTTTGACTTCCGATGTCAATTTCCGCTTGATATCAAAGCAGTTTGGCCCACGATGAAATTGAAACCTGTCACATCGCATACCTCGCAGCGGATTGGCCTGATCAACCAGCTTAGCGCGTTCACTGATTGGGTTGATTCAGGGGAAACCCCGTCATCTATTTATATCCAGAACTCGTATGGGTAACTAACCAAGCCAGTGTATCGATATCAATAGATCGATCGATATACTGGCTCGCGAGGATGGCCACTATTGTACCATGTATGATGCTATGTTATGAAGCAAGCGGCAAGTTTTGCCGAAGCGGATAAATATTGATTGATTGTGCAAAATACAACTAATATGCCCCAAGCCATAGTTAATCGTCTATGGTTGGGGTAATCCAATAAAGGGCGATAGAACAACAGAAGCACCAGGGATCTCAAGCTCAGGTTGTTTTGCTTCGTTACGTTGACGGTATTTGAGTCAAAGACAATTGGTGAAGAAAAAACTATTGGTCAACAAAGGAGAAAATGCTTATTGATCGAATGCAAAGGTGAAATGTAAAGTCTGACCAGATAAGCTATTAAATGCCCATTTGAGCCCCTGGAACCTTCCCAGGAGTATAGCTAACGATATCATCGATATAACAATGGACATTTTACATACCTGCGAGGAGTTACCGCATCATGCGAATAAAAAATGCCGGTGCATTAACGAGACTGAACGGTACCGAACGGTATAACCTTAAACTGAAATAAACCTGCCGGCGCCGTAAAGCTGTTTTCGCCTTCGTGCTGTCTACCACGCGTATTTGCCTATATCCTTTACGGAGATTTCCCATATCCATTGATACAGTCTCTATATACAACTTCAAAAAAATTGAATGGCAGGTACCAACATTAGATTTAGCCTGTACCTTATAACCAGCCTCACCTACCCTCCCTAATACAGAAAATGGGCTCGTCCACTGCGTCAATAATTTATTCTGATCAGTGGGAAGTAAGAACCCGTACTTTGTCTTTAACTGACATCGCGCGAGACTTCGCCTTAAGTTCCTTTCCCACAAGTTTCTTCAAAGCGATCCTTCAAATCGAACACATTTGATAGTCAACATCTCTGCGTTATCAATTTCGTATGTCCACAACTCCGTGAAAATAGACATGGGCCCGCGCACGGTACAATAACTTAAAGGGAGCCACACCCAAACCCTCTTGTGGGGATTTCCCGTATGCAAATATAGAAGGGAGGGGCATATCTAACTCAATCACGTGATCTACTTGAATATAGATTTATAAGATATTTTCTTTTATTATATACTTGGTGATGAGGTAGTGAAAATTACCAATTGAATAAAAGCGATATTATCACTGCAGTGATGATATCAAATATAGCATCACTGTGATTATTATACCTCATGTAAATTCGTAATGTTTTCATTGGTTGACAGCCTGTCACGTGCCATTCTACAAATCGTGATGTTCAGTGATGATGCAGTCATATCTTGCCTTTCCGTTGAATAAATATCATGTACCACGGTAGAGCGTTGGACATGACATTTATTCCACGGCGACATCTGTCGGATTAAGCTAGAGTTGCCTCCCATAGCAAGAGCGCCAACATACTCCCCGAAACGAAGATTGATGTGTATATGTCGGCCTGATGTGTATACGTCGGCCCGTTGGTGATAGAAATTGGTGAATGTGATTTGATAATTGAATGAAATAAATTTGACATCTTTTGAAAAGGTACGTAAGATCACCGAGAACGTTACTCTTCCAAATTATGCGATTGAGTCGACAAACAAGCCGAGGTCGAACAGTTGCTCTTGACACGGCGTTTTGAAATCAACAACGGTCCTCGCAGTGTTGAACACGATATGCTTATTTCACCGTATCATCCTCATTCACATGATTATAAAGTCCCATTTTATTCAAATGTGACATTCGGTATAATAAAACAACTATTGCATGTTATAGAGTGGGACATCACGATTTGTCAGCTCTCGACAAGTGATGTACAACTCGCACTGCGCGCTCGTTGTACATCACTTGTCTCGAGCTGACAAATCGTGATGTCCCACTCTATAACATGCAATAATTGTATATTATATAACCAATGACGTCACAGATGACGTCACAAATACATGTAACCGTGGTCACAGTGATATGACAATATTCCGAAACTCCACCAGGCTTATGCGCCAAAAAAAAGCACGAGTCAAGAAACAGTTGATATCCTGTATACATTTTGTTATTAACTCTTGCCCAAGAATAATGTTAAGAATATTTTTCTTTGAAAATCTCTTATAAGAATAGTTATCTTGTGTGGCTCCCAAGAAAAATGTTCTTGGATGAAAGAACTATACATTTTTTGCTGAATTTGAAAATATAAGCAAACTTTTATTATTAAAAAGCAACACAAGAGTTTCCTGAATCAATCTTTTTCATGCAAATATTCTTACTTTGTCATCTGTACTGATTTACTCTGTTTTAAAGTCAATACATTATTTTTCTTATTTAGAAAATTTGAGAAATGTCAAGAAATCTGGTTTTTCTGCGCTGTAATCGACGTGATGTGCCACTGGACGCTGATGCCTTTACTGAACGAGTTATTCCCCGGTAGTTTTGAACCGACGCGATGTTCCACTGAACGCTGATGCGTTTAAGCCCGGCGCACACGAGAGCTATCACCTGCGCTAACGGCCTCAATTGCCTGTCAACTCAGGGGCTAGCTCTCGCCTGCCAGCAGTTTTTGGTGAGATTTTGGCCTCGCGAAGCATATCAAACTTGTTTGATAATTACGCCTCGCGAGGCCAAATTCTCAGCGTGTGCGGCGAACGCAAGCCACCAGCTCAGCAGTTTTATTTGACCAGCCAATAGAAACGTATCTCGAACTCACGTGATTTTTACGGCTTTTCAAAAATGATCTCGAAGAAGGTGTTCTGCGGGAACCGGTGATCGTTGTGCTCACCGTGTGCGCTGAAACCACACGAGAGCTGGCCCCTGAGCTGACAGGCAATTGAGGCCGTTAGCTCAGCTGATAGCTCTCGTGTGCGCCGGGCTTTACTCTCAACGCGACGCACGTGTATCCCATCAGTGGTCCGTTTAAGATATGTACGACCAGGTTCCGGCTCTCTGGTGTGCCTAACTCCGCTATCACAACAAGAACCACTCTCATAAAACTAGTAACAATTATATACGACTAATACTACAGTATACATAGCATTATATAATATTTATTTTCAGTATACATTTATACCATAACTGTTCAAGAATACTTTCAAGTGGACATCCGTAATGTACTATTACTGAATACCAGTACTATATTTGGAGTCATATATCTACACACGTTCTAAGCTCGGTGATACTACTCAAATTTCATCAATATGCGGCTTCAGAAAAATATCCTGGTACAGCGGTTCAACGAACATGTGTTTACTCATCTTGACATTTTCAAGTTAAATACTACACTAACGTTCCGTTATTTACGTGTAGTGTTAGACTTGGGTAAGCGAAGATGGTGTTTACCTGACTCTATAGAAATCCGAATGTTATATGGCAGTTGTAACTCAATAACCTATAACTGGCTATTCAAATACGTAAAGAAAATATTTATTCAGGTGGATGTCATGTCGAGTGTGACATTGATAAACACCGCCTGATATTCACCGACAGAGGCGCTTTATCTGTGTTATCCAATCGTTTTTCTGTAATGCGTGATCCATCTCGAGTTACTCATACTAACGCTAATCGACTGATAGCTAGACACGTGATAATTCAGAAAAAAATGCGAACTCATATATCCGTAGCCTAGGTTTAGAAATCGGCTAAACGTTCCTTGTAGTAGCCTACTGCGTGAGGCCCCCAGCCTGGCGTCAATAGCGATTGAACTCGGCCGCCCACCAGGACATTTGACACATCATTACAGAGAATTTGTTTGAGAATCTCAACAATCCCGATAAGCTCGTATCTCGCTATCGCTCGAGGCCTATCACGCGAAGATACTCGCCATGTGCGATCTAACTATTACTAAGAATATCCCTGTGATTTCGGTAATTTCTACGAAGTAGGCTACAGATTGCAAATTGTCCGGTAATGAGTCAGTCAGTCCATCCGAATCCTTTCGTCGGCAAAATAAGGAGAACCGTTGACATTAGAACCTTGATTTTGGCATGAAGGTGCATTAGGGGACTCTTACCAACAAGTTCTGAGCTGAGCTGAAAATTTCTGGTGATTTTGGATGAAAATCACTGGTGATTCTGACTTGGGCAGTACCCATCTTAATATAGGCAGGATTTCAACTCGGGGTGGGGATTTCCAAGAGTTCAGTTCGCGTCGGAGTCCTAATGCCTGCCCTACTTCGTAGGTCCTGTGACGTTAGTCACATTGCTCATGTATAGAAAATGCCTTTTATGAAATCGATCACAACTGGTCCTTGGTAATTGTATGTTCAAAGAGTCCACCAGTGGCCTACAGGCGAATATTTGGCGGTACGAATCAACAAGGGAACAAGGAGACTAAGGGGCATAGTGAGGCAAGCTGGTATATGAGCGTATGATTAATAATGAAATCTGAGGATTACGCACCCACATCTAGTCTGTCATTACATCTGACGACGATACAGCTCACCAATCTCCAATGTACGAGTTGTCACAGCGAAACAGCTCACCAATTACCAGTATACGAGTTGTCAGAGCATTTCCATCATAGCTCTCTAGATTTGTATCTAATACCGCTTATGCCGGTGTTAGGGGCCGTGTGGTCATATCATCCAAGTTGCCACATGAACAGGTACAATAAAAGCGTACCTGAGATACAACACATATCACGAATCGTTAGATTCTTGGTATGTGCTTTAGAATAGGTTAACCAGAAGATTATTCTGTGAAGTCATGTGACGCAGTCAGTATGTCGGCACCTCTTCCCACTTCACTTATATGTGTTGTAATTGAATATGTAGCCGTCGCCCATTAAATAATTTCCGCGTCCAAAACCAGGCCTAATTCCTATTCCTACGAAGTAGGCTAACATCTGCAAATTGTCCGGTAGTCAGTCTGTCCATCTGAAACCTTTCGTCCGCAAAATAAGGAGAACCGTTGACATTAGAACCTTGATTTTTGGCATGAACGTGCATTAGGGCAATGCTACCAGCAAGTTCTGAGCTGACCGAATTCTGATGAAAATTTGATTTATAATTATTTTTTATTATTTATTGATGGCTCAGCGAGTGCACTCTCATGCCCATCGGGAACCCTTGGCTGTATGTTTCACGGTGACTTTTGAAGGTTCTCTGATACGGCATATCACGTTGAACACAGCGGTTCTCGTAAAATCACCGAAGTTAAGCGACTATGAGCCCGGTCAAGACTTGGATGGGTGACCTCGTGCTGTACTGCTGGGCTGATCAGTGTCCACGGTAATAGGAACGGAGGGCGATAATAGTTGCTACGCTAATGACTCACCAGCGGTGACATCTGGGAAAGCTAATATCAATTAAACACTGCTATATAAATTCTCTCATGGTAGCACACAGGACCCCCAAGTCATCTCTCGAGTACACACTTAAATCATATCAAACCCTACTTCGTAGGTCCTGTGACATTAGTCACACTGCCATGTAACAAATGTAGCACCAAATTAAAAAAAAATACAAAAAGGCAAGGTTCCTATGTCTATGGGGATTGACCAAACAATCTAATATCCTTTCAGAATTGAAATTGGAATATCATATACCCTTTAGCTAAAATCGCCAGAACGGACAAGCTTTCTATCAAGATACATTTTCAAGTCATTTCGAGAGTTAGAGTATAAGTCTATAGATATCACGCGTTGATCGTGACTGTCCTAGCCTCAGCTAGATTATAAGCCTAGGAATATCACGCGTTGATTGTGATTGCCCAAGTCACAGTTACAATATAAGTCTCTAGATATCACGCGTTGATCGTGACTGTCCTAGTCTCAGCTAGATTATAAGTCTAGGAATATCACGCGTTGATTGTGATTGCCCTGGTCAAAGTTACAATATAAGTTTATGGATATCACGTGTTGATTATGACTGCCCTTGTCCCGATTTGACTTCGGGTATTTGGTTTAATGTCACACTCAAGGTTATTTCACCCATATGGTGACAGTCGGTTTGCTTAGTGGAGGAAGCCGGAGTACCCGGAGAGAACCACCGCCCGTCGGCAAGTAACAGGCAAACTTTCGTACATGCGCCAGCGGTGCCAGAACCCGCGCAGGTTCAGTTGTGAGAGGCTGGCGATCGCCAGCGAAACGACTTAGACCACTCGGCCACCGAGGACTGATTTGACTGAGGCAAACGTGTACGTCTTATGAAAACGTCGTCACATTGGAGGGGAGGGGCATCAGCAATGAGCAATTGATGGCCCCCGATCAAGTTAAATTTTGAAAACCTGAACGGATACTTTCTAAATCTGGTATGTGGGTACCTTGCCTCGAAATCTGGCATGAGATTGTTTTTCACGCCGATCCATCACAGATGGCGCCACTTCTGGGCCAAGCTATATCTTGCTTGCGGACAAAAACTTTTGGAAACCTAAACGGATTCTTCCCAAATGTGTGGGTATATTGCCTCGAGATCTCACTTTGAGATTTTCATGTCGATCCACCTGTAGGTTGTGCCATCTGGGGGCCACGTGTTTTCCTTTCAGGACAAATTGAGTAATTGTGGGTACCTTGCCAGATGATCTCACTTTGGATTGCTTTTCATGCCGGGTAGTAAAAGTGTCAAATCACTTTTATCAACGTCGGGGAACTTCAGCCGCTCGGGTTTTCATTAATATTTGAATGAAGGATGTTGCCAAATTCCAAATAGAGCAAAATAATCAGAATTCAACAGGTGGAGGAAAATCCCAATAAATAATAGGCTTCTTATGCCATAGATCCTACAGAAAACTTCACTAGTACCTAATGGTCCCAAACCCTGATGACGTATTATATCACTCTCAATCACGTGATGAACTGTGTCTTTATTCATCTGCATGACACGTGATCACTTATCCAGAAAATCTAACATCGCTTATGTAACATAAAACCAATTAAATTGTCAACGCAAAGTACATGTGCCGCAAAGGCGTGAAGTCCTATATGTAATCCGATACGGTACACCAAATTAAAGCCTGCTCTTCCGACTGTGTCAGTCCCGGGACCTCCGTGGGCTGGCAATTAAGTTGATGTCATGTTACATGAGGGAGGTGACAGGTTAATTGAATTGTATAAAGATCCCCACCAGCCATTTAATTGTCATGGATGTTGTGGGCCTGCATTGCATCAAGGGATAAAAGTGGGATTTTATTGTCATGTATGTAGGGTGCCTACGTCATCAGGTTTCAGGACAATTATTCAAGATTACAGAGCAACATAAATCAGTTCGTTCAATCAATAAGAATATGGGCGCCAAAACCTGCTGAATCAGTTCACAAATTCCCAATTCACCAACCGTTATAGCTTAATCAAAATCGCATTGTAAGCTAGCGTCCACCATGCAATACCTCATTTTCAAGGGACAACCATTGACGTAGATGGGTCCCAGTATTTTCGGGAATAGATTGCACCCGGCGTATTCGAGGAGATCCTCTCAAAAGTTAGATGTGTTGAGACAAAACGCTATTGTTATACCATCAAGCTACTTTGTCCAACAAAAATATAGCGATCGTTTTTCTTTTATTCATTCAACAAGCCAGCATCTCGATTATAAAACATAAGGGACTGGCCTTCAGGTTTGCCCGAAATTTATTGTTGTCCTGTGCAGCTGGTTATTCTCTCCGCTGTTTTAATGTAATTTGGTGTTAAGATGGTTTATTTGAGTTGAAGCAAGTTATAAGCCAGTCCATTCATCAATATGTTTGAACTGAACTTCATTCGTCATGCCTGAAAGATATGTGAAGCTATTCAAACGTGTTTCCAAAAAGCATGAGCTCTAGGCAGCGCCGTTCGGGAACTGTGTGCTGGAGATACTAGTTTTCATCATTTTGATATACTTTTCAGACATTCAGAATAATGGCCCAATCACATTCAATAGGGGAACCGCTATGTTTGGTGGAAAACACAGATAAAGGCCTAGTTCTCAACGGAAAAACAGTGATGGCAATCTCCAAGATTCAGTCCAAGTTATCTGTTGTAGCCATTGTGGGGCAGTACAGGACTGGAAAATCTTTTCTGCTCAATAGGCTGATGGGTAAAAACTCAGGTGAGGAATTTTAAATCATCGAATTGTTTATGTTTACGTCTTTTCTATGGTTTTCGTGTAGAAATATTATCACCCGAATACTTGTATCTTGGAGAAATTATAACAATTAATCACAAACTTGTGTCTTGAACGTGAGAAGCGGTGAGGAATTTTCAATGCTGTCAATTCGCTTTTGTGTTCCTGTCTTTCAATCCGTATTTTCTTCTATCTAATGAAATAACACGTCGTGCATTACACAAACGGGATTCGATGTACCAATCACACTTTGCTTGCGGTCGTTCACTGGCCAGCATTCTCTCAATAACAGAGTTTGTAACGTGACGTCCGGTTCGAGGTCAAAGGTAACTTCCGAGTCAATGGTCAAATCCGGTGCAAGATTACTTCCGGTCACGCGACTGATGGGTGCATGCAAAACCAGGATTTTCCGGCAAAATGTTGAAAAACGGACTTTACACAAAAATTCGGAAAACTTCCGTCAAATTTGTGTAAATGGGCCGTGGTTTCAAGGAGCCGTGAACTTCCAAGAGGTGCATTGTGGGATTGCAGGTTGATGTAAAAATAGAATTCAGGAAAAATCGATAGTGCGAAAAAGAAAAAAACGGGCTTTACACCAAAAATGCGGAGAACCCCGTCAAATGGATCTAGATTGGCCCTACGTGGTCCCAAGGGACCGAAGGCTTCCAAGAGGTGAATAGTGGGATTGCGGGTTTATGTAAAAATAGGATTCCGGAAAAAGTAAATGCGAGAAAATGGACTTCACACTCAAGAATGCGGAAAACCCCGCCTAGTGGTCTAAGAGAGTGTACTGGTCTAGGAGGAGCATACATGGACTAAATCAGCCGTGCAGAGCGGGAGAGACCGGGCACTTGACTGGTGAGTTTATTCAGAACTAAGAATCTCGAATAATCGAGAAAAACGGACTTGACACCCCGATGTGCACTAGAGAGATGTCTTTTTTCTCCATACATTAGCCCATAGGCTCTAGGGGATGGTGTAGAGATATGCCCAGTCGAAGTGGTGTAGAGGAAATTGCGAATGGGTGCTTATGCGCACTCGGATTGATGAAATGTACACCCTTAAACTTTAACCTATAGAGGTAACTAGTGACGTGGGGTGTTGCTGGTAGGAATTGATGAGTCTATCTTGCCTGATAGAGTTACCTTCGCTGTAAGATATCGGGTAAAGAGTAAAGGAGTGAGTGAAGAACGAGTCAGTAAGCGAGTGAATGAATGAAGAAGTTAGTGAGTTAGTGAAGAACGAGTGAGTAAGTGAGTGAGTGAAGAATAGATGAGTTTGTGAGTGAGTGAGTAAGGAGTCCTCTGAAAACGCATCATATCTTAGTGTCTGATAAACGCTCGTCCGCACTCAAGGCAGCATTAAACCATGTTGACGGTTAGACGTCGACTGTGCACCTCTTGGTCTCCATTAGGATATTTGATATGTTCTTACTTGTTTTGAACCGTTCTGTCTCTGTTTTGGCCATTGATGAGTTTATGTTGGAATTCTCCCCATTGGCTTCCCGTTAAGTTACAGCGGAGCTCCAGTGGATAGCTTCTTTCGCTGGCGTATTTGTGAAATTTATAATGATGCGGGTATAGTTTTGAGCGGATGAGGGCACCGTTGTTGGAGTTTAATGGAGATGTGTGAAAAGTGTTTTTGTTGGCAGATATTTATCAGGTGGATTAACGTCTTACTCACTCACGCACTCATTCACTCGCTCACTCACTCCCTCGCTTCATATCCGGTACCCTACAGGGGAGGGAACTCCGTCAGGCCAGACAAACCCATCATCCCCTAGTCACAACACCCTACATGTTACTAGTCATCCCTATGGGCTAGTGATTAGAGGAGTACATTTCATCCGTCCGAGTGCGTAAAATCGCCCATACGCAGCTTTCTCCTCCTCGACTGGGCATTCGCATACCACTACCCAGTCTATTGAGACTCCTAAAGTCATGTATCACACAACATTCTCACCCCTAAACGCTAGCGTAAGTAGAATATGAAGCTGATCTTGGGTCATATTGACCTTTGATCTTTAGAGGTCAAGCTCACTATAGTTCCGGCAAAGGTCATTGAGTGGGATGTATTCCTACGCGGTGATGTGGTCATTTCCGATGGTGATGCAGTCACTTCCGGTTACGAGGATAAGCCTCCGCCGACAGAAACTAGTCCCATGTCAACGAGACTTCAAATACTAACTCGGGTTGCAGCTTCGTCTGAATCTTCGGGAATGACCGCCCATCTTCGACAATGTTCAGGAATCTTCAACAATTTTCGGTGATCTCCGGCAATGTTCGGTCATCTCCAAGAATGTTCGGGAATGTCCGGAGGATAATCGATGTCATGGGTCCAGTGTATAGCTTTTAGGTTATAATCCCCATACATCGAGATGGGCCAGTATTGGTCCGATTGCGTCGTGGGAGGTGTTATATAGGCAATGCACACATGGACATTTGCGGTATGGGTTGTGGCACCTGGTTTTCCCGGTCTCACCATGTAGAAGACGCTGGTAGGGGTCTGGTGGGCATAAATTGAGTTTAATTAAAAAGAGCTGATGACGCATGTGTGGTGCATATGCAGGCCTGTGAAGCATGTTTTGGAGCCGCGGTGGACCACTATTGTTCCATTGGGCCGTGAGATGTGTTAATGTGCAGCACTCGTAGGGAAGCATCCGACTGGATGGGTGTGTTGTGGTAATGACATAATTAATTCTGCGCATGCACAGCAGAAAAAGTGCATGGGAATGAATATTTTGGGGTCGAGATGAACCACTTTTGGTCAGATTGGGTCGTGGGAGATTTCGTAGGGAAGCACTCGTGGAGGCTCCTCCAACTGGATGAGTATGGCGTGGTTATGACGTCATTCTGTGCATGCGCAGTAGAAAAAAGTGCTTTGGAATGGATGTTTTGAGGCCGAGGTGGACCACTTCCGGGCTGAGGTCATAGTGAACTCTCGTGGGGGAGCATCCGACTGGATGAGTATGGCGTGGAATCCGCGCATGCGTAGTAGAAAAACCTCATTGGAATGGACGTTTTGGGGCCGAGGTGGACCACTATTGGTTCGATCGGGCCGTGGAGGTGTCGTAGTGAAGCACTCGTTGGGGCATCCGACTGGACAAATGTGGCGTTGAACTAACATCATTGTGCGCATGCGTAGTAGAAAAGGGCATGGGAATGGACGTTTTGGTGTAGAGATGGTTTATTCTTGCTCCCAATGGAAATGCGCAGGGGTCAAAAGTCACTTCCGGTCACGTAACCGAAAGTGACGTCACAAAGGTTATAGGCAAATTTCCAATGTCAATGCGACCTTTTCTGCTCTCTTAAAGGGTAAAGAGGCGTCTACGTGCCCTTTCAGAACCTGGCGTTTAGGCCCAGTAAGATTCATCTGCCCTCTGAATATGACTTTAAATGTCCTTCATATAACCCCGGAATGCACGTCATCAAGCATGGTACCCGACAATATCACCATCTATATATTCCACCGTCTGAGGACGACGACGCCATAGATCATCCGCATATGCCCAGTCAACCCAGTGACAATCGCTTGCATACAACGGAGGCCGATACGGCATCAGAACCCAAATGAAAGCATCCAGAAAGGAGATTCGACCCCGGCGCCAAATATTCACGGATGATATGGGATGTACATTTCATGTTGCTATCCCATGATGCACCATGAATAGAGCCGATTTTTTAGGAATGTACTCACTTATCTTAAACCATGCGTTGTGAAAGGTCCAGCTCACGGCTCGCCAGGAATCCAGTCCCCACTGAGGAGGGCAACTTTATCACAGATCCCGACGAACCGCTCACCGAGCTGCTAGCGATACAGGAGGCTGTGAGTGCGATGTACCAACGCCATTGACCTACCATCCAGCAGTGTTCACCGTCATCGCTCTATATTGGACTTGTACAATTTCCGGTTAGATGACAACACCAGCCTACCCCGCTACGCCTATACCATTTTTGAGGACCAATCCACGGCCTTCAAGTTAAATCTTACCTTCGGCTATTTATTATGGCATAATGAAACGGACCAGCTCCGGTACTTTTACCCCAGTCACAATACCCACGTGTACGACCAAGCCTTCACCATTACAGATCGTGCGTTTCTGGACACGGTACTCGCCCAACTAGAGATCATGAATGCTTTGGAATGGGCCCGATAGCCAAATGGCAGGTCGAGATGACGAAGAACGTCACGCTTTACGTGACTAAAATGATGAAACACCCGATCCTTTGATATCATTGCATTGACTATAAATACGAGAGACAATCACATCCACCCGCAATCTCAGAATGCACCTCCCACAAATCCACAGCCGCTTGGAACCGCGTAGATCCATCTAGACCCATATGATGGGTGTTTTCCGCATCTCTGATTGTCCGTTTTTCCGCATTTTTTAGGAAAATCCTAGTTTTACAACACCCACCAGTCACGTGACCGGAAATGACCTAGGATCGGATGTAACCTCGACCATAAGTACGGTCATTTTGCTCTTTATATTCTACTTATACTATCTGATTACAAGCGTCTAGTCCGTCATTCATAATCCAGCCGTCGTCCATTAGAGAATATCCGCGTCCATAATCCAAAGACCTATTCCATTTTCCACATAACAGTATTAGCACCAAATCCAAAAGGACAATCATAGTATACATAAACCTAGGCTTGTTTCCTGCAAGAGAGAAGCGGTCAACAGTTTTCAATGATGCCGGCAAGACATGTTGATGTTCCAAAAATATCAAATCCGTATCGCTGATCAGTATTCTTAATCCATAATATTCGTTGTAAGTCGTCATCTAAAGAATGATGTATCTCAGTCACGCTTTGATTGTGACTGTTCATATGAGTACCATGAGGATCTTGAAGTACATGGGTTCATACGGCCCCTAGCCCCGGGTTAAGCGGAATTAGACACGTTACGAAACGTAGCGCCATAGATCTTGCACGCTACGTTCGTATTTTGCTATCAGCATGCGATATGTATCGCCAAATTTGAGAAACTTTGAGTGGAGGCGCTTGGTGGAATAGCCCTGTTTTATAAGTTTCTGCAACAATGTTTTGTGACGTTGATTAAAATAATCACATTTAACACAGGATCTAGCAAATGCTACTAAGCGAGATATGTATACGCCATATGCAGGTCCCACTGGAATATTACTATCCAGAAAGGGATAGTTTACGATGTCGAAATTGTAATCATCTCTTTTGTCATAAAGTCGACGAGAGAGAATGCCCGCTTCATTTTTATAGAGATAGAGATCTAAACAAGATGTGCCTGTAGGGCTATCTGTAGTTTCCTTCAAATCCAGTGAAGGTGGATATATATCCTTCACTGCGGCATTTTAGAAACACGGAAAACTGACATGGAAGAATACTATTTTGTGGAAAGCGATGTGGCCGTGTCGGTTAGAGTGCCGGTCCTGTGTTGCCGGACGATTGGTGTCGTACAGGACGTGGATTCGATCATATTGGAGCAATATATGATTTTCTACAGTTTTTATTATACGCCCGCCCAAAAGGCGGACGTATTATGTGATGGCGGTTTCCGTCCGTCTGTCTGTCTGTCGGTCCTCGTGTCCGGTCTATATCTGGGACAGTTTCCTATCCACAGCTCCAATTTTTGGTGAGTGGATACCCTACGGAGAGACGATGTGTCGCGTACCAAAATAAAGGTCGAGGTCACAGGTCAAAGGTCACTGGCCTAAAAAACAGGAAATCACTGAAGTGTTCGTGTCCGGTCTATATCTGTGAACGTTTTCTATCCACAGTTGCAATTTTTTGTGAGTGGATACACCAGGTGGAGACGATGTGTCGCGTACCAAAATTGAGGTTGAGGTCAGAGGTCAAAGGTCACTGTTGCCAAAAATCAGAAAATCATTGATCGTTGACAGTTTTCTATCTACAGTTCTAATTTTTGGTGAGTGGATGCCCTAGGGGGGAACGATGTGTTGCATTTTAAATGTAGGTCAAGGTCAGCGGTCAAAGGTCAGTGTGATTCCTAATTTCTAATTTTTTGTGAGTGGATTCAATAGGCGGAAATGAAGTGATGCATAAGAAAAATTAGGTCAAGGTTAAAGGTCACTGACCCCAAAATTAGGATATTATTAAAAATAACATTTTTTGTGTCAGTAGATACATTAGGGGGACACAATGTGTCACATACCAAAATGTAGGTCAGGGTCGAAGTTCAAGGTCACTGACCCCAAAATTGTGAAATTGTTAAAAATCATGATTTTTTGTGTCCAATGAGAAATTGAGGGGAAACGGTTTGTCATGTACCTAAAATTTAGGCCAAAGTCAAAGGTCAAGGTCACTGTGACCCCAAAATCAGGAAATCATTAAAAATCCTGATTTTTTGTGTGCATTGATAGATTGAGGGAAGACGATGTGTTGTGTACCAAAATTGAGGTCAAGGTCAAAGGTCAAGGTCACTGTGACCCCAAAATCAAGAAATTATTAAAGGTCACATTTTCATATGCCTGTCGAAGACGAGGTCGTGTAATGAGATGTTGCGTTCTGTCCATTCATCCATTTACATTTGTTGTCCATGCGATAGCTCTCGTTTCAAGGTATGGATTGGTACCAAACTTTGAGTATACCTTACTCGCATGGCAAAGTGGAGCTATACATTTGACATCAATTCTTCAAATTACAAGCGTCTAGTCCGTCATTCATAATCCAGCCGTCGTCCATTAGAGAATATCCGCGTCCATAATCCAAAGACTATAGGTCGCAGTCCCCCAAAACTGAATCAAGCTTAGCTGACTAAATGTGTTGGAATATTTGAAGTTCTTTTCCCTGCATTTATATGGTATTGTCCTGTGGAGTTGTCTCCCATGTTTGAAACAGCTACATTAAGTTAAACTGTTGTGAAATAAAAACCATACATTTACTAATTTAACGGGAAGAGGAGTCCTTTATGAACTTCACACCTGTTTATTATCTCAAGAACAAAGGTTTACTTCATCACTTTCTTCTTCCTTCATGAAAAATTCTCTCGTCTGAAAGGAATCCATTTGCAGGAAAACTACTATTTTCTTGTGTTTGACTATTGTCGATTTCAGTGTGGGATATGTGAGCTCTCAGCTCTTGCTTCAAGGTCAACTAGTTACCAAGAATTAAGCTCATTTTAGTTTATCATTCAACATATGTGATATATGTTACATTCTTATGAGCAAAAAATTGTAGACCTTTCTCTGGATTGCTAGATCAATTGGAATCAAGGCTATTAAACAACCTTGAAATTTGAACCAATGTAACTCCAGATATACGGGCGTATATTGAAGCCCCTTGGGCTCTTGTTTAAGTTAAACCGAGGTCTCTCAGAATTCTCCATGCGTTAACAAGCAAACGAGGACTATAACATGTTCGGGCTTGGATTGCGCCTATTCACATTAATCCCAATATAACGGATTAGCTTTGGTGGCGCCTTCTATAGTACGTGAGAACAAGGCCCCGGAGCCAAACCACTCATCAGATGTAGTTGTTGGGAAAGTGCCGGACGGGCAATTTTTGTCGAACACGTTTACCATAAATAATAAAATAATTCGATTCTATGTCCACTTACCTTTCATGAGACACCTTGTTTGTGGGTGACTGTCCAATTTCAGCTTTGCAAGACATCTAGACCTAGACCATCTAGGGGGGTAAAACTGTTCACATAACCGGTGTGCGTGTAGTGTTTGTCGCGCGGTGTTGTGGCGCGTAATCGCCGTTCTGCTCGATTCAAGTTTTACCCCCCTCGTCCGAGTTTAGATGTCTTGCAAAGCCAGAAATGGACAGTCACTCATGAACAAGATGTCTTACGAAAGGTAAGTTTTTTTTCGTTATTTTATTGGTTATGGTCAACGGGCTCGGCAAATATTGTCCGTTCGGCACTTTCTCAACAACTAAATCTGATGTGAGGTTTGGGTTCGGGGACTTGTTCTCACGTAGTGCGGATCTTTCCTTCTCCGTTAACAGGATTTTCTCTGGGATCAACAGTCCAGTCTAAAACGAAAGGTATATGGATCTGGGGTCGACCACACCCAACCCGATCAGACGAGTATCTGATATTGCTGGATACTGAGGGACTCGGAGATGTGGAGAAGGTATATAAATAGTTAACCCCTTGACCCTAACCAAATAGTCAGACATTAACGTTCAATCTTTGCCGCCGTTGTCTCGATGTTAGAAATTGTGGTTGTTACTCAATTTCCATATTTACTTGATACTTTCCCTAGGATGCACGCGAACAGGTGTGAAATGAACAATCGTAATTAACTCCGACCAGAATGAATGTCTGCTCATTATCAACGGAGCAGGGGGGCGAAAGTATACTTTGTCTCGATGGCCGTATGTATCATATTCACTCAATATTGTAAATCCCAGTCGGTTCAGTGTATTTCTTAAGACAAGCTTTTCTCATTAGGATGAGATTGCTTTAATTAGGAGATAATAATGTTATAAAAAAAGTTTTGAGTTGGCGAAAACAGTGAAACTCTTCATATATGAAGTGACAAATAGCTGTCTCACGTGACCTACGGTCGGGTCAGACTGCCTTTGGAAGTGATGAAAAAAACTTTCTCGTTGTTCATAATTTTGAAATTAATACGCTAAATTAAGTTATAAATGGAGAGAGATGCACACTGGTCCAAATCCAGTACAGCTTTTCCACAGAGTTGCAACCAGTAGGCCTAATACAGGATCATTCACATCCCCCCCCCCCCACAGGGCATGCTCCATTTCGCATGCTCATTTATCATCCCTGCCTCCGATAGCGGAGGTTGACCTTTACTACGTTGCTATGACGTATTTTGGAAAACCCACGTACGCACGGTTCAGTTTCAATCCGGCCGAACAACTCCTTCAGTGTTGCACATGAGCGAACTACTTTTCATATGCTCTGTCCAGATAAAAAGGGAAAAATAATCTCCAGATAATTCTTTTTAACGCTGTCAACAGAGGTATTATGCAGACTTGAAAAGTAATCGAAATGTTCGGCAAACATCAATTTTCGGCGATGTGCGCAAAGGCCCCGAATCCGATCCAAAAATCTGACTGGTGGCTGGGGTATTATTAGACCCCAGCGAGGTGGTTGGTTCAATTTGATATCTCTGACTGGCATTCTGACCCTACCGAGGCGGCTGTGTATGGACTAAATTAATCTCCCGCGCAGCAGAGTTCCAGTGCATTTGACACTACACTGTAACCCAAAACCTGTCTGTTCAACTGTATTGCAGGGCGACCAAAACAACGACAACTGGATTTTCGCCCTAGCCGTCCTCATGAGCAGTACGCTTGTCTACAACAGCATGGGAACGATCAATCAAGAAGCCATCGACAAACTTCAGTATCCTTTTTGAGTTAAGAGACTGATTAACGGGATGACGATTAAAATACGTGGATCAATGGCCCGAAGGCTCCGAGGGTCGATAATGAGTATGGCGGGCTACTAATTATTAATGGAGAGCCGATAATAAAAGTATAACGTCCCGAAAAAATCATGTTATTACTATCATTATCAGTTTCAAATCTGTTCTTCATTAAGTTAGCTCGATTGTGAATGTGAATGCGAGCTCTCTGACTCGACCATACTAGTGTGTTTGCCCTCTTCTTCTTGTCGTCTGCCATAGATATCACGTAATCGTGGTGAGAGCACATCGTAGAGCTGACGTCATTTCATATCATCATTATCGACTGCTCGGCCTATTTCGTCGAAGTCATATTACCTCGCGCATTAATGGTGTAGGAATTTTTTTTTAGTTACTGTGTGCTTGGGTACGATTCTACTTACAATTACATGTAGAAAAATTTATTTCTGTTGTATTCTGCAGCTAAAATCAGCTCGACAACTGCTCCGTGATCGGCTGTTTGCGGTGTGAGCCAGAGAACGGGGGCGACCTCTGTTGTAATTATCTCCCTTTGGTGTATATTCCATGGAGGGGGGGGGGGGGGGGGAATATGCAGTTTCAGCGGGCAATATACACCCACGTGCCCGGGGAATATGCAGTTTTCTCTCATTACAATTTATATAGGGAGGCAGTCTAATAAATATAATAAAGTTATATATTGAATCGAATGTGAGTGACTAAAGTTTTTGCGAAGCTTTTTTAGATGCTCTAAGCAGTTGAAATGATTTTAGTTTGTAAAAAAGTAAAATCGTTAGTTAGGTTGATTTAATTCACATCTACGATTTCAAGGGATATACTGCGTGACCTTAACTGATCCAGGTTCGTAACGAAATTATCGGAACTGATTAAAGTGAAAAATGACCAAGAAGAAGAAGACAGTGCGGAGTTTTCACACTATTTTCCAGCTTTCGTCTGGTCGGTACGAGACTTCACCTTGAAACTGGAAATCGACGGAAAACAAGTCACACCAAACGAATATCTGGAACATTCTTTGGCTTTGAGGAGAGGTGAGATGCACAGCCAGAAAAAGGGTGATGGCCCATCACCTTTGTATGGTGATGTTGCCTGGACATCACCCTTTATAGCTGATGAAAATGGATGATAGCCAATATCGTCACCCTTTTTTGGTGATGGCCCAGGTCGTCACCCTTTCAGCTCATCACCCTCTCAGGGTCATAACTTACAAATGTGTACTCATTGCTGATTACCCTTTTAGGGTGATAGCGATTACCTTTTGAGGTGATACTATCATCAACACTTCAGGGTGATAAGTATCATATTTTTTTCTGGCTGTGTGATTTATCGCAATTCAGCTCTTTTTGGTTTGGAAGAATATTGCCATTTTATCTTCCTTCGTAGTCCGTACTATCAACCTCGTGAACAGAATAAACGAGTCCTTATTCGATGCACGTGCTTTTGATCACCACCAATACACTATATATAGGCTATATTCAAGATAAGTAGTCAAGTTCAGTCTATCATCAATATTGCTCAAGAGGAGTTTGTTCCTCCAAATCCATATTTTTCTTCATATATAAACTAGTTTACACAAGACCGAAGTCCTAAAAATCATTCTGAGATTACAACAAAATAATACATTTCATGCTCCTTATAAAATGTCCATCATTCGAAAAATTAAACGCAACATTAGAAGTGTGGTGAAAAAAGAATGCCGACGTACTGGCATATTTCTAAAAATATCACAATAAACAAAAGTGATCCCTAGCTGAGAAGATGTGTATCCCAACCAGGCGTTTATTGAGGCTGTTCATGTGGACATCTTGAATGATATTACCACACGGACCACAAGAGTCCTACCTAAACTGCGCCACATCCAAAGGAATTTGAAGAGGATTCCCGCAATAGTTTTAGAGAATTATTATTATGTTTTTAATTTTCAGGAATTACTGCTAAAGTGAGAGAGTATAACTTACCACGAGAATGCATTACATCATTCTTCCCGGAAAGAAAGTGTTTTGTGTTCAACCGCCCAGTTGAGGATAAACTCTTACATGCACTGGAAACCGTCAAAGACGAGCAACTCGATCCATCCTTCAAGAAGACGGCAGAGGATTTCTGCGACTATATATTCGAGAAGGCTCTTCCAAAAACTATCAAGGGACAGTTGCTGAAAAGCAGCAGTGAGTATATGACTCCGTTATATTGCTTAATAGCTCTTCAGACTAGTATTTCTATTTGGTCAAGAGCTTATATCCGGGGGAAAAATGCTTCTATAGCTGCATATATGTTATTCTTATCTGACAAGCATAAAATATCAAAAGATTTGATAATCGACGGTTTCCTTTTCAATAAAAATAATATTTATCGGTTCAGTCACATATTGGTATTATCACTCGACTCATATTTATAACACTTCGGACAATGCATGATTCTCGATATAATTGCCGTTAATCCCTAGACGAATGATAAGTCCCAGCGCAGCGACAGGTGCATTGACGCGACTCGCGGCACAAATTTGTGGTTCGTCCAACTATCATATCATGAAGAATAGTAGGATATTCTATAATTACAAGCGTCTAGTCCGTCATTCATAATCCAGCCGTCGTCCATTAGAGAATATCCGCGTCCATAATCCAAAGACCTATTCCATTTCCATATAACAGTATTAGCACCAAATTCAAAGAGACAAAAGTATACATAAACATGTTTCCTGCAAGAGAGAAGCGGTCAACAGTTTTCAATGATGCCGGCAAGACATCATGATGTTCCAAAATATCAAATCCGTATCGCTGATCAGTATTCTTAATCCATAATATTCGTTATAGTCGTCATCTAAAAATGATGTACCTCAGTCACGCTTTGATTGTGACTGTTCATATGAGTACCATGAAGATCTTGAAGTACATGGGCTCATACGGCCCCTAGCCCCGGGTTAAGCGGAATTAGACACATGTTACGAAACGTAGCGCCATAGATCTTGCACGCTACGTTCGTATGTTGCTATCAGCATGCGATATGTATCGCCAAATTTGAGAAACTTTGAGTGGAGGCGCTTGGTGGAATAGCCCTGTTTTATAAGTTTCTGCAACAATGTTTTGTGACGTTGATTAAAATCATCACATTTAACACAGGATCTAGCAAATGCTACTAAGCGAGATATGTATACGCCATATGCAGGTCCCACTGGAATATTACTATCCAGAAAGGGATAGTTTACGATGTCGAAATTGTAATCATCTCTTTTGTCATAAAGTCGACGAGAGAGAATGCCCGCTTCATTTTTATAGAGGTAGAGATCTAAATAAGATGTGCCTGTAGGGCTATCTGTAGTGCCAATAACATCGAGCTAACCGTGCATTTATTACACGTTTTAGCACGGTTATGTGAAATCAACACCCATTGCAGGTGTTCATTGAGAGATTCCATTTCACAAGTCGGATGAGGAAAGAGACGCCTGCTTTCATTCAAGTAACAATCGGAGAAAACAAACAAATACATTACAACATGAATTTTTTTTCTGAAGTTTAACTGTTGTATCCATCGTGAAATTGATTAACAAAGCGACACAAATAGACATATATCCACGTAATTTCCACACAGCTGACAGTATCACTCTCCACTTGAGAGACCACATAAACTCGTCCACTGACATTGGCACGATGCCAGCCAACCGAGACGGGAGCATCAGTGGACGAGGTTTTTCAAGAAAGGGGAGAAATGTTGTCAAAGTTTAAAATATGTTTTCAACCTTTTATTTTAATTTTTGGTGACAATCAATTTGGGCAGTAAAATAGAATATTTGCACTTGCTCTAAAATACATGGCAGTGCGACTATGTCCATTGTCCATATGGCCTTGGTTCGAGCTCAGTAGTATATAGAGTGGATTTAAAGTCAACTTTCCCCCGGATGTAAAAATGACGTCACAACTTCCTATGGTGGCGCCATCTGTACATTTTGGATGCAAGGGAGACATGGGGGGCAACTCGATCTGCCAGAGTTTGGCCGCCATCTTGAATTTTTGCCTCGTCTCATGTCACGGTAAATTGAGCAACATTACCCTAAAAAAACCCTCACATTACCCTCAAAAAACCCTCTAAGACATATAATAATAAAGATACCCTATAGGTCTTGTACGATCTTATTATGACGAGTCTAGGATCAGTGCGACCCCAGGGTCGAGCGTTTATTGTCCGGTATGTCTCCGCAAAAAATAAACATACAAAATGGCGGCGCTTGCTATGGGGATTCCCTTTTGACATCACGACATCGATCGCGCTGCCCTCTGGAGGCAAGGAAGACAATTCTGACTGGGCGAACCCTCTGTAGGACAAATGCCGGGACATCTCCCCTGATTCGAACATTTGCGTCTTTACGGGGAATGCCTGTATGATGTATAGGGGTGGTCATTTTGGTCTTGTGGATTTTACTATGGGCTGGGTGTGGGTTGAAATATCGGCATTCTGCGCATGCGCGGTGGCCCAAGGGTATAGAAATAGACGTTTTGGAGCTAGGGGAGGCACTCATGGGCCGATGGGGTCGAGTGAGGTATCAAAGTGAAGCTTATGTGAGGGGGCATCTAATGGGCTGGGTGTGGGGTTGAAATATCGGCATTCTGCGCATGCGCGGTGGCCAAAGGGTATGGAAATAGGCGTTTTGGAGCTAGGGGAACCCTTAGTGGACCAATGGGGTCGAGTGAGGTATCAAAATGAAGCATTCGTGAAGGGGCATCTGATGGGTTGGGTGTGCGGTAGGAATATCATTCTGCGCATGCGCAGACGCAATGCCGAGCTCTCGTCCAATCAGAAGCGAGTATTTCAAATCCGTCACAGAGCTCTCAGCCAATCAGAAGCGAGTATTTTCACCCGGTGCATTATGGGACATATCCAAGATGGCGGCACGTATGTTCAAGATGGCGGCACATCCGGTGTCGAAAACTGGCCATTTCGTCGGAATGTGG